>JAOVVG010000054.1:16807609-16819886 GCA_028566375.1 Leptodoras nelsoni | reverse complement strand
ATGAATTGGACTTGTTTGTCCAGCACATCCCATAGATTCCCAATCAGATTGAGATCCGGGGAATTTGGGACCCAACTCAACACCTTGAATGCTTTGTCATGTTCCTCAAACCATTCCTGAACAATTTTTACAGTGTGGCAGGGTGCATCATCCTGCTGAATGAGGCCACTGCAATTAGGGATGCCAAGAAGGGGTGTACTTGGTCTGAAACAACATTTAGGTATTAGGTAATAATTACTGAAACAGTAATTTATGTCAAAGTAACATCCATATGAATACCAGGACCCAAGGTTTCCCAGCAGAACTTTGCCAAGGGCAACACACTGCATCCACGGGCTGGCCTTCATCCCATACTTTATGCTGGTGCCAACTTTTCCCCAGGTAAATGACCCCAGTGTCCACACAATGTTAAAGAACATTGTGTCATTCATCAGACCAGTCCACCTTCTTCCATTGCTCCACGGTCCTGTTCTGATGCTCATGTGCCAGGTGTTTTCGCTGGTCAGTATGGGCACTCTGACTGGTCTGCAGCTACACAGCCCCATACGCAGCAAGCTGAGATACACTGTGTGTTGTGACACCTTTCTATCATAACCACCATTAACTTTTTCATTTAGCACAATTTGTACTACAGAAGCTCTTCTATGGGATAGTACCAGAATGGCTAGCCTTCACTCCCCACATGCATCAAATGTTTTGGAGATGCTCTGACCATTGGAGATGCATCTAGCTATAGCAAGTTGGCTCTTATCAAAGTCCCTCAGATTCTTATGCTTGTCCATTTTTCCTGCTTCCAACACACCAACTTTGAGAACTGACTGTTCCCTTGCTGCCTAATATATCCCACTCTTTTACAGGTGAACCTGTAACAAAATAATCAACGTTATTCATGCCACCTGTCTGTGGTTTTAATGTTATGGCTGATTGGTGTATAGTGTGAATGGTAGTGAGCAATTTATGTTGCACTAACATGCCTAGTTGGGCTGCCCCTGCACTATTACAATATATCAGTGGTTGATGTGTTAGAAGTTATTGCTTTCAGGATGTGTCCTGCTACTGCAGTCAGATTTAAAACAGATGGTCCTGGTAAAGAGTCAAACAGTTAGAGGTCTCCAACTGGCTGGATATATATTAGGGGTAATGTATGGGGGACATGAATAAACGTATATTATCTGATTTATTAAATTAATGTGTTGTTTAGCAAATATATCTATAAAACCATTCAAATTGTTTCAAGTTTTGGAAGGAGTCTCCAGTTTCAGTACTTTGTAAACTTCAGAGGTAAAACTGTCCTTGAAGTTTTTAGTCATGGAAGAGTCCAGTGGTTTCTTGATAATAGTACAAGTTGCAGTTTTTTTTTAAACTTCAAGAGAAAGACTAAATAGACTGGTGAATCAAATGTCACCAAAAACAGGAAAGAAATGTATGCTGTGTCATTCCTTAATTAAAAAATGCAAATGGTGGCAAACTGGTGTGGTATAAGAGGAATGGAACACTTCACAGTGTGCTGTTATAGAAATATAATCACCATCCCCTTATTAAGTATTTTGTCTGGTGTATTTGGTATTACGTATATTTATGAGAGAGTGAGAGAGAGTAGCATAGAGAGGTCACCAAAAGTTCAGTATAGTCCCCTGTAATTTGTATATTTCCAAAGTCTTGGCTTTGTAAATGAATCAGTAAGAATGAGTAAATTGTGCTCGAGGAGAATGTATATTTTGCTTAGCACCAGAACTCTATGTCTCAGTTAAACACCAGAGTGTCTAATGTTGGCTGCTTGCCCATAACGAACCTCATCTGCAGGCACACTGACAGCAGAGCTTACACATTGTCCATGGTGAATTAGAGCCCATGTATCTAGAGAGCGGAGGGGATGGATGACATAGTGCCTCTGCAGTCCATTATGCATGTGCTGTACTGGAGCAAAATGCCTGTGACAAATGGTATCCCTCCACGACACAAGGGCTGTATAGAGATATTTTGACCTTTAGATGCGTGATTCTAAGTGACCGTATTCGACAATCATCCGGTCGTCTGGAGCGAAAGCACATACACATTTCTTGTTCTTTGTTAAACATTTCAGACATTTCATTAAAGATGTTTAATAAGTCATTTTATGAAGAAGCTCGATTAACCTTCAATAAACTGACCTGTCAGTGATCTCAAAATAAAACAAAACTGTAGATGCATGCATTGAATCTTAGTCAGGATATTATTCACATTTTTGAAACAATATTCCTCAGTCTCACATATCTGTGGGATATAAACTGGCTAGAAGATCTTTGCAGATGCCTATGTGCTGCTCATATCCATTTCCTAACTGTGTGGACCGATAAATGGTGAGTAATAAAGTGGGTATTTCGTCTGTAGTGCTTAGACAGGAGCATTGTCTTTCCATTTGTGTAAGGCAATTATTTAGGCAGAAACATGAACTGATTTCACCTGCTGCACCTTTGTAATAAAATAGGACAGTAATTAAGTTTTCTCTGGATTATTTAGTCTAAGACATATGAGAAATATTGACTCGAAGTCTCCTAAAAGTGAGCCAAAAATATTACCGAAGATACAGCTAAAAAAGAACTTTTAACTCTGTCAATCAAGTAGATTAAAAAAGATTTAAAAGATTTTTTAAGAAATGGGATGCCTTTGTTTATTGCATGAATCCCTGAATTTATGCTAATCATACTTGAGAAATAAAATCTGTATGCATCTTTTTATGAAGAGTATAAATGAAGGACAAATACAGATTATTAGACTAAAGTGAAATGTCACATTTCTTCTGTGTATAATGTATCATGTTAACAAGCTACACAACCCTGTGTGCCACATTTGTTTTACGTGATTTTTGATCACATGCTCATCAATTTCTGACCCCCTTTAGTGCCTTCGACTTCAGCACACTACTTCATGATGTAATGTATCTAGAAGGCAACAGGACAAGCACCAAATATTTGAGAGGCTGTAATTAAAAACATACTGGGGCTCAAACAAGTGCATATTTTTAAATGTTTGCTCAGTTAGGCATCAAAGTCGGGGCAACACACAGACACACAGACACACAACACACACACACACACACACCTATATACGCTTTGTAAGGGATGCGCCACCAACTCCAGCTGATAAAAAAAAAAAGGCAAGCAATTTGCCAAGCTTCATATAGAGATGTTGGGCTGCATTGTAGTGATTTTTATCCATTTGTTTCTAATTAGGCCTGGCTCCTGGGATCAGCCCTGAAGATATGTTCCTTCTGAACATTTCAACTTCTATAAACAACCAATCTTCTCTTTTCCAAGCTGACGGCTTTCAGGCACCGACCTGCTCGCCTCTGCCAAGAGGTCTGCGTGTTCCCTCTATGTTCTGCTTTTGACTAATAATCTTATTTCCAATATTCATTTACATCACCCAACAAAAATCCCCCAAGGCCATGCCGTGCCAGCAGACATCTAAACACAATGTGTCGCTGTGAGAGCATAGCCCCAGATTCAAATATTATTTAATTACCATTTTGGAGCAGAGTGTGTGAAACATTTCCATCAATATAATCTCAGCATGATTTACTAAGATCTTTTGTATAATAATTCATAACGCTTGTGTCCATGATTACACATATTGGCTTCCTTCTTTCAATGTTAAATGACCATGTTTTAACGTTGTACTTATTATTAGGAACGCTTTCAAACATCGATAACAACTTATAAAACTGTGCGTCCAAATTCCACCTGATTGCACAAAAAGCAGCTCAAACGCATTCTTTGTTCTTTCAACATGGCCATAAATAAAGGGAATAAAATGCTTCACTACTTTCAGAGATTTGTCAGTAAGGCATCCTTCTCTGTGTATACGCCTGCGCTATCAATCCATCATGCCTGTTCCACAAACTGATCTATAAAAAGTTCAAGGCTGTATCACAGGAAGGCCTCATCATTTAGGAGCCAACAAAATGCTAAAAGAAACGTTGTCCCATTTCCAATGTGAACAGAGTCTTAAATGCAAAGCGTGTCTCTTTTTTTTTTTTTTTTTTGGCAGAAGCACAATAGGCCAGGCTGTAAGAACAGTAAGGTATGAAGGACAGGTAAGGAGGTTGAGTACTCACTGCATGTGTGTCAGAGAGGAGGTGAAGAGGAGCCTCGCCCTGGTCAGACCCCGCTTCCTGCAGCACACACTTGCCGAGGAGTGAAGGAGCTCAGACTTCTCTCCTCCCTACTCTCCAAGCTGCAACTACTCTTTACTGCCATCACTTCATTAAGCAGGGGAATACGTGGAGGGAGACTATTACCTCAGCTTTGCAGGGAGCCGCCGATTTCTAATGCCATTTCCATTAAAGTGCAGCCATCCTATATTTTCCTTCTTAACGATTTCCATCCATTATAGAAATTCACACAATTCAAAGTCAGTGCGCATCAGAAAGAAAGCATTCCACATTAAGTGCACACAATTAGTGCTTCTTTGAAAAGTGCGAGATGTTCACGCTGATATTTCACTTTGATTTATTAGGGGCTTTATTTCAGAGCAGACCTTATCCAAGAAGTTGTACCTCATTTACATATTAAAACATATAATCAAAAACAGTCTGTGTTTGTCTTCCACCTTAGAACGCTTTCCTGATATTCCCTTCTTCAAGCACGTGAAAAGGTTTGCAGTCGAGATGTTTTCCCGTGAGGACAAACCCAGCACAGTCTCTTTATTGATGTATACATGTATTATGATTGACTCTGAGCGTATAGGTTACACGTCTGCATGAATGAACCTGAACTGACTACAGCAAAGGAATTCAAAGGCAACCCATTACAGCTGTTTTAATTTAGAATGATGGATTTCTAGTTCTAGCTTGTGTTGAAAGGTCATTCGTAGACATCAAATAGAACAATTTTGACAGATAGTTTGGTGTAACTCGTCCTAAAAGAATCAAACACACCCAAGTGAATTTTAATGCGTGTTTTTTTTTGGGTTTTTTTAGTTCTTACAGAAGTATTTTCAGTGCAGTCTGGTATTTCACTGGCCATTCTAACTGTTTTCCTGTTTCAAGGAGATTAGATTTCCAGGATGCACGAATAACCAACATGTAACTTACCTATAGCACATACCATATAATGTATACTAATGACCCTATCTTCACTCTATTGTTTATTTAAACTTAATTATATGTGAATATTGAAAAGCATCATGTTTTGTGCATACTTTAAACATAATCTCGATCACTGCTCATTTTTGGGAAGTTACATTATTCAATCACTTCTCTGTAATCCAGTTTGAAAAAGCAAAACCATAGCTGTTGTAAAACACAACAATGATGACATCACGTGCTAAACATAGCTAGAACTTTACGCATTGTGCTGTATTTGGACTCAGCACCAGCCATGATGTCAGTTTTTGCCTTTTTGATTGAGCGCGGCGCTGAGCTCTGTATCATTCAATGCCAATTGAGACTGCTGGGGAGTCGTGCATGTCTGAGATTATTCCTTTCCAGTTTGCACTGCAACTGAAAGCAAGCTCACATTAATATACGTCTCAACAGGTAATGAGTGAGAATGGTTACATATTTCCTTAACAAAGTATCTCATATGGGTGGTTCGGTGGGTAGCACTGTCGCCTTACAGCAAGAAGGTCCCAGGTTTGATCCCCGGGTGGGGCGGTCTGGGTCCTTTCTGTGTGGAATCCTGCATGTCCTGCATGTGGGTTTACTCTGGGTTTAGGGTTGTTCCTGCCTTGCTAGGCACCGGCTCTCCCGTGACCCTAAAAGGGAATAAGTGGTCAAGAAAATAAATGAATGAATGAATGAATGAGTATCTCATACTCCACATTAAGTGCTTTTTTTAATGATGGAAAAAACCTCAAAAGTAGAACTGTGAACTCAACATTCACAGCAACAGAAAGGTCTTCTCCATTTTGTCCAAAGACTGCAAGGTGCCACCTGTCAGTCACACCAACATTAGCCAATCATGCGCATCTGTCAGCTCATACATGCAGAAGGTTGCAGATGACAGCACTTTCCTCCAAATGTGTTATGACCCCTGAGAGGCAGCATGACCAGTAGTCAGAAATGATGTCTTTAGTGTATTTTGCATATCTCAGAGGTTGGAGAGGTCTTCAGCCTCTCCGGTTGGTAGGTGCCATATGATAGAGAATGGCTAACTGGGTGGAGGACTGGTTAAGACTAAAGAAAATGCTGAAGAAATCCATGAAACAAAATGTAAAATGAATTCTTTACACAGGTACTATTTTCGTTTGTCCTTACATATACATCTACATCTACGGCATTTGGCAGACACCCTTATCCAGAGTGACTTACATTTAACTCATTTATACAACTGAACAGTTAAGGGTTAAGGGCCTTGCTCAGGGGCCCAACAGTGGCAGCTTGGTGGTGCTGGGGCTTGAACCCCCAACCTTCTATTCAGTAACCCAACACCTTAACCATTGAGCCATCCCTGCCCTGCTTACCCACAGTATTGTGATGTCACAGGGGTGGGGTCATGCAAAGAAGCCTTTTTTTCACACCAATTGCTCTTTTAAAAAGGTAACTTTATGTAGGAAGTCGGACCAACAGCTCACACTCAAACACACAGGAAAACATATCTCAGGAGAGGGAAGGGGAGTGGCACACTGCAACACATCTTACATCCAAGGTAGCTACACAGTACTCCCAATGCATGCTGGGAACCGGCTATGCCCTGAACCCGAACCCACTCCAGCCAATCCTCATTCAGGTCCGGTGGCCGACGCTGCAATATTTTCTAACAAACTAGTACCCTGATTTAAACCAGAGTGATCCGGACCGGGCAGTTACTAAGTATGAATAAATGAACGTTGTTTGTTTGTACATGTCAATGAGCATGGTCTTTCTTTGCTTTACGAGCGTCATATCTGACAGCAGTAAAAAACAAAGTAAAAACTTTCAGGTGTCTGATTTTTGTTGTTCTTCAACAAGATCCCAGTCGCCATGCACACCTCTGGGCTCAGACACCATGTGCCATTTCTACAAAAAGAAAAAATCGAAACAAACAGAAAGTATTGTAGGATGTTTAGAACATTTGTTCATTCCAAACAAACGAGTTGCCTTTCTAGTACACTTAAACTACGCACTCAGCATTCAGAAGAAGAAATAAAACATTTATACCCACAGCCCATTATAAATAAATAGAGTATATTTTAATAGATAAAAATTGTTTGTAAGCAGTCTTTCTGGTTGATGATGATGACAACACCAAAGAATCCAACTTGGGTCTAGATAAGTCGGTCTTCTAAATCAAATCTCAAACCCTTGGCTATTTGGGAACTGAAAACTAGTGTTAAATGGAAAGCTCTGTTGACAGACTTTCTGGCAAATGTTCTCATCAACCATGAAGTCACTGATTGATTCCTAGCTTGGCTCATGTAAATCCATCAGTACGCTTTAGTATCTGGAGCAGATGAACGGCATGTACCTTTTGGTCTACAAACCATCTTTCCGTGCTGGAAGAGAGCATGCTTGTTATTGTATTGGGTAATATTTAGGACATGAACATCTCTTTCTGTGTTGGGGAACGGCTGTTGTCACAAACACAAAAATCAAACGAAGACCCATTGCATTGCCGACGAGTTCGGAAATTTGAGATCTTCCTCAGCCAAGATCATCAGAAATAATGCTCTGAGGATGGAACACTGATGGTCTGTATTATCTCTGCAGGCTTCTAATGTCTGTTATCAATGTAGGTTTTCCAACATAATATGAACTGTTTACACCCTTAAGGGAAAATCAGCGAGTTCCACATGGTTCAATGGGCTCTATATTTAATTATAACCACCTTTCTACATAAATTGTGGTGCAGAAAATATCAATGGTACTTGTGTGTGATAATGTCTTCAGTGGTATTATGATGATAAATCAGTTCGTGGCTAAGGAACAAATATGTTGTTTGGGGAAATATTTAAGGTCCTCTGGCCATGGATGTTGCATACGCAAGAGAAAAGCACATTGGATTATACAATTTATCATGTATGATCAATGACAGATGAACTATTTCTAAATTCTTTTAATATCATGACTTGATATTTGGATATTAAGATCATGCTAAGCCTGTAGCTCACGTCAAAACATGATGTCATGTCTGCTTGTGTATGCAGGCAGCAGAGACGGCAGCAGCTGCAGGTGGAATAAAACGCAATAAAACTGGTAAAAGTCGGTTCTTTTCTAAGAGCTATACATCCAAAGTGTATTAGTTCTCTTATACCACAGCAATTTGTCAGTGATTAAGTTGTTTTAGTGGAAATTGCTGCTGAATATGCATGACCATTGAGGCCTCAGGTGGTGTTGTTTGAGAAGTCGTCATTCTACCGTGATAGCCACAACTGAGTTAAATTAAATTGAACATTATGCAAAGTGGAAGCCATATATTAATTTTGTGCAGAAGCACCAGCGAGTGCTCTGGAAGTGATCTGTGATCGACCGAAAGACAGCAGAAACGTGTACTATGGTCAGAAGAGTCCACATTTCAGCTTGCTTTTGGGGAAAAGACACGTTGATGGAAAAAAAGTAGAAAAACCAGCATGCGTGATGGCATGGGGTGCATCATATATGTGAATATAACATTGATGCGGAGGGTTATATCTGTATTTTGGATACATATGCTGCTGTTAAGACAACATCTTTTCACAGGAACACCATGTCTATTTCATCAAAACATGCCAGGCCTCATTCTGCAAAAGTTACAACAGCATGGCTTCGTAGACACAGAGTGTATGTGCCTGTCTGCAGTCCAGATCTGTCTCCTATGGAAAATGTATGGCACATCATGAAGAGGAGAATCAGACAATGGAGACGTTTATATTATTTAATTGCATTTGGCAGACACTCTTATCCAGAGTGACTTGCATTTATCTTATTTATACAACTGAGCAGTTGAGGGTTAAAGGCCTTGCTCAGCGGCACAGCAGTGGCAGCTTGGTGGTGCTGGGGCTTGAACCCCCGACCTTCAAATCAATAACCCAACACCTTAACCACTGAGCCACCCCTGGGCTCAGGGAGACCTGACTAGAAGAATTCCACTTACAAACCTGCAACAATTAGTATCTTCAATTCCCGGATGATTAAAACGTATAACTGCAGTATAATTTAATGCCTCTGCCTCTGAAACAGGTCCTTCCTTTTATCTGAGATTCCACTCTAACTGTCCTTGACCTTGATACAGTATATACACTGATCAGCCATAACATTAAAACCACCTCCTTGTATCTACACTCATTGTCCATTTTATCAGTTCCACTGACCATACAGGTGTACTTTGTAGTTTTACAGGTGCAGATTGTACTCCATCTGTTATTGTGCAGACTTTGTTAGCCCGCTTTTATGCTGTTCTTCAATGGTCAGGACCCCCACAGAGCAGGTATTATTTGGATGGTGAATGATTGTCGGCACTGCAGTGACCCTGAGTGGTGGTGGTGTGTTAGTGTGTGTTGTACTGGTGTGAGTGGATCAGACACAGCAGTGCTGCTGAAGTTTTAAACCCCTCAGTGTCACTGCTGGACTGAGAATAGTCCACCAACCAAAAATATCCAGCCAACAGTATCCTGTGGGTAGCATCCAGTGACCACTTATGACTGAAATAAAGGATGACTAATACAAACTGTGCAGCAGCAGATGAGTTACATCTGACTTTACATCTATAAGGTGGAGCAACTAGGGATGTGTGTCTAATAGAGTGGACAGTGAGCAGACAGTGTTTAGAAACTTCAGCAGCGCAGCAGTGTCTGTTCCAACCCTACCAGCACAACACACACTAACTCATCACCACCACATCAGGGTCACTGCAGTGCTCACAGTCATGCAAATAATACCTGAACTCTGGTGGTCCTGTGGGGGTTCTGACCACTGAAGAACAGCATAAAAGGTCAAAGAGTGTAGATACAAGGAGGTGGTTTTAATGTTATGGTTAATTGGTAGTCTGTCTGGAAAGAAATGAGAATTACTTTTTAAAAATGTATACAAGGTCACTAAGATCACTTCATTCTGATGTTTGATGTAAACATTATCTGCATGCTTTAATGCATTGTGCTGCAGCCGCATGTTTGGATGAATGGATCATCTTTTTAAATCCAATTTTTCCTCAAAGTGCTCCTTTTAAAGCCATATACTGGCTAAATTTGTTGCACTACACCGAGCGAAACATGACGTCCTGCACACCCACCTGTTAGGATACTGTTCTTCTGTATATTTATACAGTTACTAGCAAAATGAACTCTAATTAACATTATAGATGAAGGAACAACAGAGTTGAAAATAGATATATACCACACACCCAACTGGACTCTCTGCACTGCTTTGTAAAAGCAAATGTTAAAAAAAAACAAAAATAACCTGAAAACATATCTCAAAAGTATTTTGGGGTCGGGATCGGGAGGGGGGGGTCGGGGGGTTGAAGAAATAAAAATGACTGAATGTTATGACTGAATCAGTGACTGTAGGCTCGTGCGATATGTAGCATATGGCTGCGTGTGTTTTCAAAGACTCCTGACAGAAAATGGAGAATAAAAGAGACTCTTTTCTTTTTCGGCTTTCTCCTGGGTGTCTAAACATCATCTAGTTGTGACTTTAATATGTCAACGGAATATGAAGTGTATACGTGTCGTGCCAATACAAACACTGAGCTGTAATGCTAAATCTCGAGGGACATCTTAACACAGCGCTGCTTACAAAAGACTATTTGTGATTTGTCTTCAGACTGTTCTGAGGACTTAACTCCTGTACTTTCATACTCAAACTAGACAATACAGAACAATAATAAATAGCATTCCAAAAACACTCAGCTTGATGGCTTACGATCTTGCCAAGTCTTTGTTTTTTGAAACTTTTTTTTTTCTTTTTGGTGGGATAGAGTACAAGAGCTGTTTACATTCTTCAGTTCGTCTTTTAACTCTCCATTGGGGAGAATGTGCTGTAATAAATTTGGTGAGAGTTGTCTCTGATATTATCATGAAGTAGTAAGCTGGGAGAGCAGATCTTTGTGCTGTGTAGGAATCTGAAGAGGACTGAATGATAAGGTGGAAATAGGATCACACTTTATAAACGTTCTATAAGAAATATCTGACAGTGAAATACTAATTTTTGGAAGCAAAAATCACCAAGCAGGAAACAATTATAAAAACAGGTTTTAAGGTCAGTGGTTTAATGGCTGAGTTGTAGATGAGACAAGAAGAAGGCCCAACTAAATCACCTCAGATGTTTTTTTGTAATTTATACTTGCTTCTTTAGTTTTGCCCTGGAAATAACAACTAAAAGAAACCAATCTCAGCCAAAATCTTTACATACACACGTCCCAGTCTAATATCTATGGCATTTATCAGACACCCTTATCTAGAGTGACTTACATTTATCTCATTTATACAACTGAGCAGTTGAGGGTTAAGGGCCTTGCTCAAGGGCTCAACAGTGGCAGCTTGGTAATGCTGGGGCTTGAACCCCCAACCTTCTAGTCAGTAACCCAACACCTTAACCATTGAGCCACCCCTGCAAGTCTTCATAACTTGGTCTTAAGTTGTAATTTGTAATTTCGCCTTTCGATAAACCGTTTTCGAAAATAGCAGGATTAAAATGTTTATAATGTTTATAAACTGAATCGTAATCTCCACAACCTTTAATCAAATCATTATTTATGTATGGTGATTCTACAATAGGAATTTAGCCTAATTTATTATTTTTCCAAACCATCATGCATGCTAAGATGACACGGTTCAGTAAATGTGTTCACCTATCTCTTGCAACAATCAGTTTTACTTTGTTCATGTTAAACATTTATTTATTTTTTTTAAAGACGCATACTTACACACCAATAAAATCAGGAATTTTAAAGCCTGAAATTAGTCTAGACATTCGGTTTATTTTAATCTTGTAATAAGAAAATATTTGATAAATGTGACTATATGTGTTAAGATTTGTTCAGTCTTTGATGATTAGAGCTGCAAGGATAAGTCTTTAGGAATTTTGGATAATGCACCTTCCTAAAAAGAACTGACTTGTCCAATATTCCGGATATTTCATAGGAATGAATAGGTTCAGGTAACAGGGTTGAGTGAATGGGGTTTTTAACGATAATGCACGTTTTTAATAAGTTATAACAAATATTCACCAATCATGGAAAAGGATGCTCCAGGCATGGCATGTTTAATAAATTCACATGATTATAAATGCAATGATTTCTAAAGCATTTTAATGATATACAGTTCAGGCCAAAAGTTTGGACACACCTTCCCATTCAATGCGTTTTCTTTATTTTCATGACTATTTACATTGTAGATTCTC
>JAOVVG010000054.1:16762580-16777117 GCA_028566375.1 Leptodoras nelsoni | reverse complement strand
ACAATGTAAATAGTCATGAAAATAAAGAAAACGCATTGAATGAGAAGTTGTGTCCAAACTTTTGGCCTGTACTGTACATTACACTGCGTAATTGTGCCTGTTTGGATACAGGCTGAGCACTCTGTAGGAAAGAACGAAAAATTATTTCATTCACAGTGTGGAAGTCATACTGTTTGAACTAAGTGTGCATTTTTGTTTCTTTACCCACTAAGGTTATGGCTCCAGTGTTGCTGAACAAAGAAAACCACTACCAGTGGCCTCACTCCTTGTCTAAGGACCTGATACAGCATGTCCACGTCATGAAATCCAGCATGTTTGTGATGTCAGGACAAGTCAAAGGCAGGACTCTTCTTCCTCTTTCTGCAGTGATAGAGAGAATTGAAGAAGCCTATGAAAAAGAAATGAGGTACAAACATCTGTTTTATTATAAAATGTACATCAGGGTTTCCTCAGGGTTGTACCCGCAATGCATTGTTAATGGTTCAACTGTAGTGCTGACATTTTCTTTACACACCCCTCAATGCAATGTGTTAGCAAGAAGCATCAGCTATGACAGATCTTGGCTCAACAAGAAACTCCACTGAGGCCTCGCTGTGCACAATCATCCAGAAACAATCTTTCTTTTTGTTTTGCTCTGTAAATTTAGTATGCTTGTTTGCATGGAAACTATAAGAGTGTCTACTCAATTGAAGCTGTCATATCAAGAGATATGAAAAGTGAAATCTATGCTTGTATGCTGTACTGAAAGATCTATGGCCAAAAGGCAAACACAAACAATCTGTTTTTTTATGCATCAGAGGGGATCTGGTGGATAGGACAATCATCCACTCTATTGAATCCATCGTGGTTGAGTGGAGTCGTCAGATTAAGGAAGTTCTCAAGAGAGACTCGTCTGAGCCTCTGCTGCAGGGCAAAAACCCCACACCACATGCAGAGCTGAACTTTTGGGAGAACAGGTCAGTGCAATTTGTTGTTATTTCTTGAAACCAATATCTTTTCTAATGGTCGCAACTGATATTTATATTCTTTCTTTCAATTTATCACTAGATGTGCTGACCTTGAACATATACACAAGCAGCTTCAGTCAAGCAATGTGACCAAAATGGCAGAGCTCTTGGATGCCATGGGGAGCAGTTACTATTCCACCTTTCTGAATATGGTAAAGCTTGTAAATAAAGGTAAAGGCCAAACCCTGTGCTGTCATTCACTTCCAAAATTGCAAACTTTTGTCCCCAACTTGTTTCTTAGTGGCACAAACCTTATTTTTATATTTTTGTTTTGTGCTCCTGTTATGAAGCTTTGGAGGAAGCAACGGACATCAACATCTATCTGAAGCCGATAGAGGAACGCATTTTAGAGTTACAGACTGTAAACTACGACAGAATTAAAGTACAGCTTGCGCCTCTCATGCACACAGTGTGTCTAGTGTGGGCCAACTCCAAGTACTACAACACTCCAGCCAGACTGATTGTGCTCCTCCAAGAGATCTGCAATCTGCTCATTGAACAGGTGTGTTATTACATTTCTGAGTGATGTTAGAATGAATTGAACTGTTAAACTTTTTTACTTTTAATCTCTAATCTCATAACTTTCATACATGAAGGGTGTTTATTGTTCAAAATGAATCATTAATACCATTAAAACTACTGATAGGAGTGAATAACACTTGTCTTGTCACGATGGCACGCATCACTGGGTAGGATATGAGAGGTAGCAAGTGAATAGTCAGTTCTAGAAGTTGATGTGTTGGAAGTAGGAAAAATGGGCACGGATCTGAGCGACTTTTGACAAGGTTCAAATTGTGATGGTGACTCGGTCAGAGCATCTCTAAAACAGTAGGTCTTGTGGGGTGTTCCTCTTATTCAGTGGTTAGTACCTACAAAAGTTGTCCAAGGAAGGACAACCGGTGAACCGGTGACAGGGTCATTGGTGCTCAAGGTTCACTGATGAGTGTGAGGTGTGAAGGTTAGTCCCTCTGGTCTGATTCCACAGAATAGCTACTGTAGCACCAATTGCTGAAAAAGTTAATGCTGGCTATGTTAGAAAGGTGTCAGAACACACAGTCCATCACAACTTTCTGCATATGGGGCTACGTAGCTGGTAACTGGGCACGTAGATTGCCCATTCTGACCCCTGTACACCACTAAAAGCACCTACAATGAGGACATGAGCATCAGAACTGGACCATGGCACAATGGAAGAAGGTGGCCTCGTGTATCGTGGATGGCCGGGTGTGTGTGCGTCACTTACCTGAGGAAGTGATGCTCTGCGCAATGCTCTGCTGGGAAACCTTGGGTCCTGGCATTCATGTGCATGTTACTTTGACACCAAGTACATCCCTTCATAGGAACAGTATTCCCTAATGGCAGTGGCCTCTTTCAGTAGGATGATGCACCCTGCCACACTGCAAAAATTGTTCAGGAATGGTTTGAACAACATGGCCAAGCGTTCAAGGTGTTAACTTGGCCTCCAAATTCCCAAGATATCAGTCCAATCATGAATCTATGAGATGTGCTTGACAAACAAGTCCAACCCATGGAGGCAGCAGCTCCAAGTTACAGAATCTGCTGCTAACACCTTGGTGCCAGATACTACAATACACTTTCAGAGGTCTTATGGAGTCTATCCTTCTACAATGGCACAAGGGTGACCTATACAATATTAGGCAGGTGGCTTTAATGTTGGGGTCAATTGTTGTATATGTTACATATACGGAGTTACCAGTTTATCATGTATATCTAGCTTGCATCAAGCAGGATTAAAAAAAATTCTGGGCCATGTGTGATCATTTTGGGCTTTATTGGCAGAGTTTGGTATCAGTCGGCCTCTGTGTAAGCATTTCTTATGCTTATGAATGGATGGTCTTTTTCTTCTTTGGCATATAAAATATTTTCCAAAAACAAGCTGAAATGTGGACTCGTCTGACCACAGAACACATTTACACTGTCTTTCAGTCCATCTCAGATGACTTCAGGCCCAGAGAACTCACCAGCGTTTCTGCACAAATTAAATACATGGCTTCCTCTTTGCATAATACAGTTTCAGGTTGCATTTCTTGATGCAGCTGTTTACTGTGTTAAGTGACATTGATTTTCCAAATTATTCCCAAACCCATGTCCATAACGTTAGCATGATGGTTTCTGAAACAATACCACCTGAGTGCTTCTGGGCTTGGCCTTTACACGCACAGATTTCCCCTGACTTTATGATGCGTTTTAAGATATTCTGAACTGTAGATGCTGAGAGCAGTTTTGTGCTGAGAAACATTGTCTTTGAAATAATTGACAATTCTCTTATGAGGTTTGGAACAAAATGGTGACCCACGACTCATCCTTGCTTGCAAAGACTATGTCTTCAGTGGTTAATCCTTTTATACGCAGTCTTGTTGTCCTCACCTGTTGCCAGTTAACCTGCTAATTGTAGAAATGTTTCAGTCTTATGTTGCCTCTGTGCCAACTTTTTTTTTGAGTGTGTTGCAGCCATCAATTTCTAAATGTGTTTGTTTATTTTTAAGAAATAGAATAAGGTTTATCATTAATATTATCTTTGTCTTTTACATAAAGGTTCAAGTGAATTAACAAATTAGAGATTTCAGTTTAATTGCATATTTTAATGGGGTTTGTAAATACCATCCTGAGTTTTCTAACTTGCCTGTAACTGGTAAAAATTGCAATTTGTGTTAGGAGAGGGTAAAGCAAATGGCAACTCAATGTAATCTAGAGGTTTTGGCAAGATTTTGTAAAGATAAATAATCCTTTCTCCTTCCTGGTACCTTGCATGAAGACTCGGAGCCAGCTCAGTCCAGATGATCTACTGAAAGGTGATGTGGTGGAGAGTCTTTCAGAAGTGGAAAATGCTCTGGATGTGCTTACACACTTCAAGGGACTCTTCAATGACAAAAGAAACAGCTTGTCTCAATACAAGAAAAAGGGGAGTAAACAGAAAGTAAAACCCTGGGACTTCTCGCCTTCAATGGTGTTTGCTGAATTGGATCGTTTCATAGAGCGACTAAAGTTGATTGAGGTGAGCGTAAGGGTATTTGTGAAAGTCTTTACAATATGGGGTACAATGTGGTTCCTTGTTGTTTTACTGGTCCAGTTTCTCATTTTAATATTATTTCTTTTTTCACCTCCAGACTTTAATGCTGACTATGGTCGATATGATGAAACTGGAGAAGCTGGAATTTGGAGGTGTTCGGGGGCGGGTTCTTAATCAACAGGTTGTGTCACTACATGAAAAGTTCCTGGAAAGATACAAAATGTTCGCAGAGAAGCCTTATGACTGCCTTGACGCTTGCAATACGGTATGTGGAACAAATTTATTAAACTGATACAGATGCAAGTATTTGCTCAGAGCGTGCCTTACTAAATGAATATTTTTTTACAGGAGTTTGAAGCAGATTTTGCCAAGTTTGAAGCCAAATTGAAAAACACAGATCGACAACTTGGTAGAATATTTTGTCAAGCTTTTGATGAAGCTACAGGGCTTGAGCAAGCCTTCAAGGTGAGTGATGGGTAAACAGTGGCAGCTAGTGTAGCTCAGATTACACCCTAATTCAGGAAGTCTGCTGTAGGTGCAGTAACTTTTAGTTAATTTATCTGATTTCACTTTAGTTGTATTGCATTGCCATATACGTCATGGGTGTCTTTACTTTGCAGATTTTGGACATGTTTGGCAGTCTCCTTACACGTCCACTAATAGCAGCTGATGCTCAGAAGAAATATCCTGTGCTGCTCGAAATGTTTGACAAGGAGCTTGACTTCTGCAAGGAACTGTACAATAAACACACACAGACCGAGGAGCAGCTTGGTGAGATGAATAGAAAACATGAAACATATATACTTATTTATATTATAATTGATTCTGTTAAATAACAGCTCATGAATGCTGTATTCATAACACACATAAAAGAATTCATATTAAGTCAAGTGAGTTTATTTTTACCTTTTATATGGAAATACGAACACTGTCAGTGTTCACTGCTCATTATGGTTGCTATAGCTATGTGAATAAAAACACGACAGTGGAGGGCAGTTACCACCCCAGAGATGATGATTTTCCTGTAATGGAACATCCTGAAGTGTTTAACTCCATTTATATGCCAACCAGGGATTAGATATGATATTTAATACATAAATATATAATAATATATGAATACAATCCAAACATGTTTAACAAGAAATTTTTCTTTTTAACATGTTCAGATCACCCTCATAGTTTGCTGTGTGATTTGTGGCATATCTGCCATACAAGTCCCTGTGAATTAGTTGTGACTATAGAAACTCTAATGTATTAGAACAAGCATGGTAAAATTAACGTGTGATTTGCTTGCCTGCTATCGCGATTGTTAGAACTGCTGTTATAGAAAATGAATCAAATGAACCTCCTGACCAATCAGATTTGAGAATTCAGGAAGACTGTGATATAAAATTTTTTATTACATCATGAGTGACATTGTGCATTCCTGCTGTCTAAAAGGTTGCACATGTAATTAAATCTACTTATCAGTGTGTGTTAAGGTGTTGCATAGGTTTAATGGTTTTGAAAACTAATTATTTGTATTCTAGGTTTCACCCCAGTCAACCGAAACATGCCAATGGTAGCAGGTGGACTGAAATGGGCCAAGCAATTACAAGCACGTATCCAGAACCTGTACAACCGCTTCAGTTGCATCAAACATCCGTGAGTATATGTGGGCTGCTTTTATGCTTTCCAGCTTGGTTTGATGTCAGTCATTTAAGATGTAATGCATTGCGCAGGTCCTGCTGATTACATTGGCTGTTTGTTTGGGTTTCTTTTTTATATAACTAGATGTATGGAATCAGTGGATGGACAAAACGTCATGCAAAAATATGAGGAAATGATGCTGCTGCTGAAACAGTGAGTCCCTAAGCTCCTTTCCTCCAAAATGAACGGCAATTACAAGGATAGCTGCACCTTATGTTTCATGTTTTCCCAATTATTGCTTGCATTATCATTACTTTTTCCCCCTTTGCCTTAATGTTTTGTCTGATAATGTTTTGTTTTGTTTACAAGTAATTTATTGAGTTGTGCATTCTTCATAACGGTTCTCTTTTTAGCATTCACCTCCCCGTTAGCTGTGGTGGCATCATCTTAGTATGGAGGCTTTTATAATAGATAATGAACTCCATGTTATTGCAACGTAGACAGATATCGTTTTGTAAGGCCCGTAGCATATATGCAGCAGTAGAATTACAGAGGAACAAAACAGAGACATCCGGGGCGTAGATTTATTTGTTCAGTTGAAAAGCCAGTATTTATAGGTTTCTCATTTTCCCAAGCTCCCTCTATTCTCTCAGTTGTACTGACAGAATATTAGCTCTGACAAGCATTTATAACAAGTATGTCTGGGTAGCACATCGCTGGAATTGTAGCACACATTTCCATGAAAATGTGTGCACTTTATTACATACATTTTTCTGATGCTGTGTGTCATTGCATGGATTTAAACCAAATGATGAATTACCCTGTGGTACAGACCTGATGGTAATCGCTAGCATTATGCAAGAAGTCTAGTTAGATTGGTATAAAGTATAAATATAAGAAAAATATTTTCTTTTCCATTTTTACAGGACTGAATCAAATTCATTCTATTTTTCAATTTTTTTTTCTGATTCACCACTTTTAAGCCTGATCAAACTGGTGCCATCTTGGAAAATAAAGTATTACCAAAATAACCAGTACTACTGAAATGCACCGAAACTATACACACTCTCATTAATGTTTCATGAGCTGTTTTCCTCATGTACTATATTTACTTCTAGGTATTCCTCTGGGCTGTACAACAGATGGACTGAATCAGTGGGTGAAAAGTCCCAGGATAATCTCAACCAGCCCCTGATATCCAGAGACCCAGTGTCTAAGCATATCAGTGTCAACTTCAACCCCCAGGTACCTGACTTCTAATAGCCTTGTGTACATGTGGTATTTCAGTATATATGTCTGTAAGATGTATCCCAGAACTATTACTTTCAAATCGAAATAATAATAATAATAATAAAAAATACTTACCACTAGTTTTAAATGTAACTGACTTATGGAAAACCCTGTGTTGTGTGTCAGTGCACTCTGCGCTCATTAAAAACCCCTTTCCCTTTTAGTTCATGTTAATCCACAACACAATACGTACAATGTCTCATATTAACCTGTCATACTGTTTTCCAAAGATTTTTTTTCTCTTTTTGGTTCTCCTCTGGTCACACTATGAAACTTGGCGTTCTCATTTACAATAAGGAGCTGTTTTTTTTGCTTCCAGCATTCAATAGGCCATTTCTATTCGTGATTCAACAGGGTGCCTGTGTTGACCTCTAATATATAAAGCCATTAATCCTTTTACCAGATTAATTTGCTGGACTTTATACCAATTCAGTAGTAGAGGTGTAATGCAGTGTCACTATCTGTATCTGCACCTGTTCCGTACTCCTAATGTCCATTGGTGTCTATGGGAGGGTGTAGTCTAAGGGTCTAAGGGTGGGAATGGCCTAAGCTTGAATAAAAAAATAAAAAAAAACACATTTGTTAATGAATTTATTTGGCTCTTATTTCCCCAACAAAAACATCACAACCCTGACCAGGGAGTTACATGGATCAGTGAATAAACTATATTCATTTATCCTTGCAACAGCCCAACTATAAATGCATTGTTTAAGCTTACGTTAATGAATGTGCTATTTTTTTGTCCCGTGAGCTTTATATCTGACTGGTATAACCTTAAATCTGAATGTCTGATTATGCTCACAAACACCATGTGTCATATGTCGGCTGGCTCGCACCCACATGAAAGTGAGAGCACTCACACTCGCTTGACTTTACTGTTGTTTTCCCTTAGGATCCTGATTAGAAGACATTATTTGTTCAGGAACCTTTTGAAATTGTTGCCTTAAAGCACTCAAAACTCTTGGTTCACCTTCTACCATCCCTCCATAGCTCACCACGTATTACCCCTCGCACTAGGCTGTACAATCATTCTCTCTGTGTGATTTGTTTCTATTATTCTGTAATGTTGATTAATATGTTTGACCAATAATGTCACTCTGTGACAGAACTGCCCTTATCCTCACACACAGGCCTATTTCTTTTACTGTTTTTCTATAATAAAAGTGAAGATGTATAGGACTTTGTGGTTTTATAGCAGGATTGTTATAGAATTGGTACTTTTCGACCTTGTCTTCTAGTTGGTGTCAGTGCTACGGGAGGTAAAGTACCTGGAGGACATGGACGAAATTCCAGTTCTTGCTGTCGAGATTTACTCCAACAGGGAGCTGCTCTGCCAGTATATAGCTAACCTGGAACTCATGGCTGGCTGGTACAACAAAGTGATGGACACGTCGCTGGATGTGGAGTTCCCTCTGATCCAGAACCAGCTGAAAAATGTTGACATCAAACTGAAGGATGCTGAAAATACCATCAACTGGAAAAGCCAAGGTGTTGTATCTTAATTACAAGGAGTATATAAAAAATAATGAACATGATGTACAGTATTGGTTTACAGCAACTGTGCACATTATTAAAAACCTAGTAGCTTAATCTGTTATATTCCATATTCCATTATCAATTCCATCATGACCATATCTTATTTGTCACTGCTAGGAATCTTGGAGCACATCCAAGATATGTGTGAGGCAGTTCATGGTATGGAAAAGCGACTTCAAAAGACAAAAGACAATGTGGCAGAGATCCAGAACATCATGAAGAACTGGACTCATCCCATATTTGAGAGGACAGAAGAAGGAAGGAAAGACAAATTGCTCAAATTAGAGAACAAGAATGAGCACTTGGAGAAAATCTATGGCCAGATCCGTACCTCTGGGGCCAAGATGCATTGCTTACTGCAGGTCAGTGATGGAATAATTTTGTAAGATAAGATGTGAACACACACAGACACACATGTATGTATATACATATATACATTTTTTTCTTTTAGGAAAACTTGGCATTGTTCCAAGGGGATCCTTCATCAGCTGAATGGAAGTCCTACGTGGAATACATCGATGAAATGGTTATAGGCGGCTTCTTCTACAGCATTGAAAGCTCCCTCAAATTCTTTCTGGACAATACTGGTATACTTTTTTTGTACCAAAATATATAAATGCATCTTGTATATTTGTAGTGCTTCTTATATTTTGTTTATAGGCAGACTGTAATACTCTTACATTTCTTTAATGGCCTACAGAATATGACGCACCTGGCTTGACTCCACTTTTTAAAGTCCATCTAAATCTGGAGGTTCCAGATATATTCTTCCGTCCATCCCTTGAGTTAGGGGCTGCTGATGGTTTCTATGCTCTAGTGGAGGGTCTCATCAACGACGTCTTCAACATGTCGACTCTGGTACCACGACTGGATGAGTCTAACACCTTTCCACATTACCAGGTATTGCCTTGTCTCTAATAATTTACCTCATCTGTCCTATAGCATATTTTGTGGTAGGTAAATGGTATACGCAAGATGTGAGAACATGTATCATGCTATAGATAATGTGTCTAAATGTGGACACAGCAAAGTATTTCAGTAGATCGAACAAAGCATTTCTAAAGTTGTTTCAAAGAAGCAATCAGTGAACGGAAAAACAACAGTGTGAACCATAAACCTGAAACAGGTCTGTCTTATTTACAGCCACTAATCACAAATGGTTAAAGATGAAAAGGTTATTGTTGTTATCTCTGGGCCATGTTATTTGCCTATCTGAAGATTTATTAGCAATGACTTTTGTCCAGCTCTCTCTGTACAATTTTTTGTTGAATACCACAGCTTGGTGGTGCTGGGGCTTGAACCCCCAACTTTCTATTTAGTAACCCAATACCTTAACCACTGAGCCACCCGCTGCCTCTTGTGATATAGAAGTTCAAACTTCATGAAATATCACACACAGCATTAACGCCACATTCTTTAGATAGATGCCAACATTCATGAAATTTTATCCATAGGGGTTGCTTCAACCGACACATGTTTAATACCTCAAAGTTGTAAAATTTGGTATGCTTGTTTCACTGCATTTTTGTGGTTTCCCTCATTTATGTGGCAGCCATAAGACACGCCTCTATGCAGTACATTTAGTTCACTAGAGCTTCTCTCTGAAATGTCTATAGGGTGATATGGAGGACATGGCAGATCTTGCAGACATGCGTCAACTTATAATGGACCGAGTGGAGAAGGCCATTGTAAAATGTAGTGAGCACCGTAACGTGTTTGAACGTTTTAGCTACCTCTACGTTGACGACCAGAAGGAGTTTATGCGACAGTTCTTACTATATGGCCACGTCCTCACGAGGGAGGAGATCGAGGCACACACAGAAGACGATGTCCCTGAGAACCCCCCGACTCTGGATCGCTTCCGTGAGCAGATTGATTCTTATGAGAGCCTGTATGAAGAAGTGCTGAAGATAGAGCCTGTCTACGTGGTAGAAGGCTGGATGAAAGTGGATGCACGGGTCCTCAAAATCTCTCTGCTCAATATTATCAAAAAGTGGAGCCTTATGTTCAAACAGCATCTTATTGACCATGTGACAAACAGGTAGGTTGCTGTTTCTGATGGAAAATGCATTTTAAATAATAATAATAATAATAATAATAAGTGGATGTAGGAATACAAAAAATGATGCAATTATGTCACTTCTCTTTGGCTTCTTTTTTCTTTCCCGCTCCAGTTTGTCAGATCTGGAAGGGTTTATTGAGGTAACTGAGACTGGCCTTAACATCACAGTGGAAGAGGGAGACTATGATGGCCTGGTGGAGATTATGGGTCACTTGAATGCAGTGAAGAAGAGACAGAGTGCCACAGATCAGATGTTTGAGCCTTTGCAGAACACCATTGATCTGCTGGAGACATATGAGGAGGAACTTCCTGAAGTGGTGCATAAACAGCTAGAGGTAATTATGTTCATAATAGGGCTAAACCATCTGTACCACCAAATGGTCATAAAGCTGTTGTGAGTCTGGTATTTCAGTCCAAAAAAATAAAGACGGCACACTCCCAGACATTTGATTAAATATTTCCTCAGAGGTGGTTTATATACAGTAACATACAGCTGCACACGATAAAATACTCAGAATCTTGTTAATATCCCATAGGAACTGCCAGAGAAGTGGATTAACATGAAGAAGCAAGTTGTAGAGATAAAGCAACACGTGGCTCCACTGCAGGCTAATGAAGTGGCTAAACTGCGTAGAAGGTGTGCTGCGTTCGATGTAGAGCAATACACTTTCAGGGAGCAGTTCCTCACCAGTGGACCTTTCAGGTAAACCTTGCAGGGCTTAAATTTTATCCTCTTATAATAGGCAACAATTGCTATAGCACTGCATCTTGATGATCGATAGCCTGTTTCTGTTGTTGATGCTCACGAAATACGAATGTAAATGTGACCATAATGTTTTTATTTATTTTTAGGTTTGACAGTGAAAATCCCTATAAAATGCTAAGCACAGCATGCAAAGAGATTGAGCAAAAAGAAACAGTCGTGGCTCCACTCATCAAGTCAGCCAGTCTGTTTGAAGTCAACGTTCCTGATTACAAACAACTCACACTGTGTCGCAAAGAGGTGTCCATCCTTAAAGATCTGTGGGACATGATAATGGCTATGAGAGTCAGTCTTGATTCCTGGCGCGCAACGCCATGGCGATCCATCAACATGGAAGACATCGAGATGGAGTGCAAGCGCGTCTCCAAGGATCTGCTGACTCTGGACAAAGAGGCACGGGTGTGGGATGCTTTCAGTGGTCTGCAGGGTGTTGTGAGAAATACACTCACATCTCTGAGTGCCATAGCTCAGCTACAAAACCCAGCCGTCCGACCCAGGCACTGGGATCAGCTAATGATTGCCACTGGAGTCCAAATCACCATGGACCGAGGTACAACCCTGGCTGATCTGCTGAACCTAAATTTACACTGCTATGCGGATGATGTGACGTCCATTGTGGAGCGGGCTATGAAAGAAATGGACATGGAGAAGGTCCTGAGTGAGCTGAATGCCACTTGGACAGTGATGGTGTTTGGCTATGAGACACACCCTCGCACCAGTGTCCCTCTGATCAGAGCAGATGAGGAGCTCATTGAGACGCTGGAGGACAACCAGGTGCAGCTGCAGAACATCATGTCTTCCAAGTACATTGCTTTCTTTCTGGAAGAAGTGTCATCTTGGCAGCGCAAGCTCTCAGTGGCCGACTCTGTGATTGCCATCTGGTTTGAAGTTCAGAGGACTTGGTCACACCTGGAGAGCATTTTCATTGGCTCAGAAGACATCCGCTCACAGTTACCTGAGGTTTGGGATACGCTTTGATATATATTAGTTTCCTGCATTCATATTTATATACATGTGTATCGTTTTGATCACAGTATGAGAGGTGTGCATGATTAATGCATCTACAGTCATGCCGCAAATAAATAAAATAAATACCTTCAGTCCAAAAGGTTTATCTGAATCTACTACAGAATGTGTATGTAATGAATGAGTGCACCAGATGCCTGTAATGAGGGCTTGGCCTAGCCTAATGAGATCATTACTGACTAGAGGATCATCTTGTCCTGACCAATGACAATGCATTTATTGAGATGATCAGAGATGAAAATGTTTGTCTTTTGAAAACCATGCTTTTGGCTGAATATGTGTAGATTATTATCATGGTATTCAATCACCAGGAACATAGGAGTTTGTTACTAATGTTGGTTATTATTTGACAATTCTCTCATGAATATCTCACAGGATTCCAAGCGCTTTGAAAGCATTGACACAGATTTCAAAGAGCTGGCTTATGATGCTCATAAAACGCCTAATGTCGTGGAGGCCACCAATAAACCCGGGCTTTACAACAAACTGGAGGACCTTCAGAGCAGGTTCATCACATGTTATGTTTTTTATTTTTTTTAAATCATTACTGCTTCTTTTAAGAGTGTCTAACATTTTCACAGCAGTGTAATACAGAAGTGAAAATAGTGTGACCATTCATATTGTCTCTAACCCTCAGGCTGTATTTCAGTCATCTTTGAGTACAAATACAAGCTAAAAAAAAGCCTTTTTCACCATGGTGCTTCTTCCTGCAGGCTGACTCTCTGTGAAAAGGCTTTGGCTGACTATCTGGATACCAAACGGCTTGCTTTCCCCAGGTTCTACTTCATCTCCTCTGCTGATCTGCTGGACATTCTGTCCAATGGCACTAACCCTAATGAGGTAACACACACCCAGCTTTATATACAGGCTTTTCATGCTCACTGATTTCAGCCTGTTTATTTAAAGTACACTTTTAAGGAGAGCATTTAATATCACACTCCAGATGGCGGTGTTGATCGCTGCTCATATGTTTGATGACTTGAGACATTCTGTAAACTTGTGATGGATGACTTTGTAAACATTTCTATGCAAACAGCATGCTTTTTAGTTGAGCTTTTTGTTCTCCACCCTCAGGTTCAAAAGCATCTGTCTAAGTTGTTTGACAACATGGCGAAGATGAAGTTTGAAAATGATAGCGAAGGCAACCCCACTAAGTCTGGGCTGGGCATGTACAGCAAGGAAGAGGAGTATGTTCCTTTCCCTGAGCCCTGCGACTGCACTGGCCAGGTATATTAACCAGTGGAAATCATATTTTTGAATCATTTAAGGTTTTTGTTCCTTCATATGAAACGTTATTGTGAAATGATGTTCGGTTTCAAAACGTGCTCCAAGAGATTCATGTGTCACAGTACAGTACTGTAACACACTCTCTATAGTGTCACACAAACATATTATAACATAGAATTTTGACTACGTTCTTTGAGGGATTTCTGTTTTATACTATTCTGACTTGGTAATGCACAGGTGAAGTAGAATAACTTCTGCTTTGCAGGTTGAATTATGGCTGAATAGAATTCTGGAAACGATGCGAGCTACTGTGCGCCACGAGATGACGGAGGGTGTTGTAGCATATGAGGAGAAACCAAGAGACCAATGGCTGTTTGACTATCCTGCTCAGGTATGCACTAGCACCCTTAAACAGATCCTTAACGTTCACAAAGAAATTTAGGGAAAAAATATTTGTGAATAACAAGGAAATATATAGTGGAGTTAGTACATTACTTCTGAAAACCTAATTCTATAGGCAGAATAATACAATTTTGCCAAATCCTTACTAACTAAATGCTATTATGTGTTTTTGTGTGCGTCTTGTTAGGTTGCACTCACCTGTACTCAGATCTGGTGGACCACTGACATCGAAATGGCCTTCACCAGGCTTGAGGAAGGCTATGAGAACGCTATGAAGGACTATTATAAGAAACAAGTGAGCCAACTGAACACGCTCATCAACCTGCTGATTGGGAAGCTCAGCCCTGGAGACAGACAGAAGGTCATGACCATCTGCACTATAGACGTCCATGCCAGAGACGTAGTGGCAAAGATGATCGCCGAGAAGGTACCACCATCAATCTTAGTCATCTGCTTACCATGTATAGCAGAACAGCTGTAGCCTCTGTGTATATATATACACTCCTGATCGAAATCTTAAGACCAGCTAAAAAATTGGAAGAATTTGCATTTTGCACCACTGGA
>JAOVVG010000054.1:16628390-16644324 GCA_028566375.1 Leptodoras nelsoni | reverse complement strand
TTGTGTGTAATGAATCTAAAATATATGAAAGTCTAATGTTTATCATTACATTACAGAAAATAATGAACTTTATCACAATATGCTCATTTTTTAGAAGGACCTGTATTCCCTTTTTTGTTGTCATCAAATACACTTAGGACAAAAAAACTTTTTCAAGTGTCTAGTTTGGAACTTTGGATGTTGGGTTCAAAAAAATGTCTTGAAATTATATACACATTAATAGTACACAAACTCAATTTCAATGTTAAACAGAGCATAAAATCACTGTTGCTGTTCTCCCGCAAGCAAGTCCACCTTGTGGACCGTAAAGCACTTTATATCCACAAGAATATATATATATATATTAAAAAAAACCTACACCATAAAGAAGGCAAGAAATATCCAGTCGAGCAAATCAACAAACGAATATGAACCTGGAGTGAAACAGAGTCAGAGCATCTCCTGTGAGACTTGTTATAGGTTTCGAACATTTTGCACTCATCATACTGTGCGTGGGCAGCGAGGTAATTTTTATGTTCTCTCTCAACCAGTGAGCAGGAAAACCTTTATCATGTAATAAAATGAACTTGAATGAATGGTAGTCAGTTTTCAGCCATGTGAGACTCTGGTATACTATCTATATCCACCCTTATTGGTCTATACAGAGCTTGTCATTGGGATTTTTTCCCCCTTTCTGTGATCGTTCTACAATATATTACCACTAGCTTTGAAGGATTTCAAGGCTCAGCAAGCAGTTCAGCAAATGCCACCTCTAAAGTGGTCTTACTGTCAAACTCAGAGGATAGCAAAAAAAAAATCCTAGAATTGACCAAATCCATGTCGCAATACATAGAAATGTCGAGTAACTTGGAAAAAAAAAACTACAGAGCACTGCAAAAACCAATGTGTATATTTGTACCTCATAAGCAGACTATATAAAAGCTCTTTCTTAACAACTCTATGCATTTACATGCACTGTATATTACCTAGCATGAGCTTGAATGGGGGCTGTATCCTGTAGGAGCTGGAAACAATAGCAAAACTGCAAGGTATTGTAGGTCATGTAGGTTATGTATTGAAAGTGACTTGACAAGCATTTTCCTCCAAGGTTTTGAGACGGAGCTCTCAGCAGACTGGGGGTATTGAGTGAGACAGCTGGACCGGAGGAGCCAGAGGACGGCTGAGCTGACATTTAGAGACTTTTCTGTTTATGGGCACAGCGGGAGGCATTTCCTGTTTGCTGTCAGCATAATGAATTTTCTGGTAAGGTTTCTGACAGCCCAGCTAAGTCCCCTGCCCACAGATGATAATCACCAGCTCCAAATCTTATCACCAGCCAAGACACACACACATGCAGTATATTTGTCTAGAAGAATATGTGCATGAGGAAGATAAAAACCACTCATAGTTTCATAAAAAAACCAGGCAGAGTGAGAGGAATATGAGACCTATTAAACTGATGTAAATCATTTGTGCACACTCCACTTGTACACTTTAAAGAGTAAATTATGAAATCCACTCAAACAAGCCAACAGCCTAGCCAACAGCAAACAGACATCCATTTCTGTGTGTGGACAGGTAATCCACTCATCTACTCCTCTTGAATAAGAATAAGCTTATTGAATGGTAACAGATCCCACCGGGATGCCAATAAGTCACACGCCATTATGGCTGTGAAATTGAACGGCGCCACATATTTCCATAAGATAAACTCCAATCATGCATCAACCCACTTTCTATCCTCCTTTAGGAACAAGGCAGCATGTCTTAATGACTTCCCAATCATGAATAAATCACTTAAATCCATTAAACATCTCAAGCTACCACTTATCCTGTGTCACTCATGTCCTTCAAGGCAATGCATGTAATCAAATACTGTCCACGGTTATTAAAAATGATCAAGAAAGTAAAAAGCTCCAAGCTTCAGAAGGCTGTAATGCATGTCCAACCAGAAGCCAAGCATTTTCTAAAGCAACTCAATGTCTCAGTGTATAATCTTTCATTGTACACACTAATAAATGAATGGACTTAACTATTACAATAATCAATAGATTAAGTCATCAATAGATATCTTTGACTTTTAAGCAAATTTGCAGGTTTTATTCAAACCAAAGGCTATAGCAGTCTGTTTTTTTTTTTTTACAGAGATTGTAAAGAGCAACAAACTTTTAATCACTTGAAAGGCATATAAACAGCGGTTCTCAATTCTCAGCTCTCCTCGCACAACCCACTTTATCTGAGTCAGCTCAGGTTCCTTTTCATTACCAGAGCAGATATTTCAGAAGATTGTGTTTTCTTGAACTGTGGAGGAATGTGACAGAGATTGAGGTGCATGTGGACGTTTATGGATAGCTAAAATGTGGTGCTTCACTACTTTCACTTCAAAGTGGAATTAGGAAGCACTGAAGCAAGTTTCCTCTAAAAGCATACTGAACAGATGGCTGATCCTCATTAAATTCTACCAGTGTGTGCACGGCTTAGGGGAATTCTGTTCAGGATGGCGAGTGATTCTCCAGGCCCAGTATCCCCTGGACCACTTCTTCAGGCCACCACAAGACAAAGGAGATCCCATAAGAATGTGCTGCTGCAGTCTCATTGCTCGCCTTTCCGCATGAGCTGATGGAAGTGTTTGATTGCATGAGCTGACGGATGAGGTTGGATTCTATTGAAAGTGCGACTGAATAAGCAACCGAATGTTGATAAGAGAATCTTGAAAAGAATGAACAGCTTTCTTCAGGGAGCTATTCAATATTCACAAAGCAGAAGCAAAGGTCAGTGTCTGACAAACCAATCACATATTTTTCCTCCTGCCCCTGAATGACAGATCAGAGCAGTATGCCTGGACAGATAGTGAATATTAGATTTAAGAGCACTACTTTTCTACGTGCTGGTTTAATGAGTAATAATTAGTACCTCACTGTGTTTGGTGACACATCAAGTACTTTGTTTGAGATTCAAACACATCAGTAATCTTTAGATCCTCATTTCTTTTTCAATTTCGAGCAGAAAACTCTTTCGATCCAAAGGTGAGAAAACTTTGAGTTTTTGATAAATTCTTAAACAAAGCACCGCTCGATTGGTCGAACGGAAGGAGAAGTAAACTACTCTGAGTTATTGCACTGTTGCAAATGGTACACATTTTGCCCTTGTCTTGACATTCCCAGCTTTCTTCCTGGGAGCAAAAACAAAGTCTTTAGCTATAATTAGGCACCAAAACAAACTGCTAATTATTTAATACTAAGCTTCACCAAAAACCTCCCTTGTGCACATGGTACAAGCTTTAATTTACATGCTTGACTGCCCTTTCGCTTAAGAAAAGATAAATAGAAATAATCTCTTAGTTGCCCGTTTCCCTTGATTCTTGCATCAGTAGGATGTTCAGTGTGTAAAGGCCAAAAAAGTCTGTAATCAATAGGTTTAGTTTGCTTTGACTGTGACTGGTTTCCACTTAAAGAATGGAATGTGTCAGACAGCCTGGAGGCAGGATGACAAGATGTTGTCTAATGTCCATGAGAGGAAAACACAGCGAGAATGGATGATGTCGAGAAGGAAAACAAGTCTGATTTAACAAGATGCCACTGCACCAAAAGTCCACTTTCATTAAAAACAGCAATGCAATTAAAAGGTCTACTTCTGACATCCAAAACTTTGCTGTGATTTTGCTCCAAAAAATGGATACAGCAAAGCAAATAAACAATCTCAGAGATAACAGAAGAAAAAAGAATGCTCGCTCTGATGTCGAAGGCTTTCAGCTCGGTCTAAATGATTTTGCATTATGCACTGAGACAAAGCTGACCTTTACAGGACTGACCAAAAAAAGAACATTTTACAATGGAGTAAAAAAAATACATTCTGAAAGGTGCACAGCCAGTAGCACTGCTTTAATAGGAGACTGTTGATTGTACTCATGTCTTAAAAACATATAGTCTGGATATATACCAATACCTTCACTATTCATATTTCATCAAGCGTCTCTAAAAATAACTAGCACTTCTGTCATGGCAGCACATGGGTGAATAGGCCTCTGCAAAAAGGGCACTTAAATATACGGAAAGCAAAAAACAAACCACCCGGGTAGAGAGGTGGGGGGAATGAGTCACACCAAACAAAAAGAAATGGATTTCAGCTCATTGCTTTGTAGTAGCAAAAAAATGCAGGCAGATAAATGGCACCTAATGGAGACTGGCTGTGATGCAGCTCACGCCTTCGCTTCTCCTCCGGCTCACATGGATGCATGATCTATGATGCTTTATTCCCAGTTCTTGATTTATGTAGGCAATGGGTACTACTCAGAGAAGCCTCGGTATAATGTTTATGGCAAAGGAAGCACTAATTGGTTATGCCTGAAAGTGAATTTCGCCACAAGCAAATATGCATCAATGACATGTTTGTCATTCTGTGCAATTACAGCCAATCTGCTTTTATTAATGCTGTGCTATTTGCTTGTTTACATGTCAGAGACAGGTTCTGATCCCCAATAATTCACTGTCCAATAAATAAACTTAAAAAATACACCACTATAATAATGCAGAAGGTCAGCACACAGTAAAATAAAAGCAGGTTAATCTCCAGCATTCTAATATGTGTGTGATCTGGAAATGAGCAAGCCTTATGTCAGGAGACATGACTAGACACTAGAGTTGCCCCTTAATGAGAAAGTGTTAGCATGTATGTACAGAAAATCATGAATATCACATCATAGGCTGTAAACCACAATATGGCATTAAATCTTCAAGATTGGGGTTAGATATTGAAATAAAATTAGCACGTGTCATATTAGGTGCTTTTGAACCAGAAGCTAATACAATTATGTAAATCATTTTTCCGTTGTGAAAATGAAGGAAGTTAAATGTTTTTCATAAAGATTTATATAGGGTTACAGTAAAAGCGCTTGAATCTGTAGGGATCATTCAGTTACTATGATTATAAGAGTATCCTACTAACAGCACATCTCTGTTAATGAACTTGTGTAACATCCCTCATGGTATATTGCAGTCCATCTAATATGGTCAGAGATTGTCCATTTTCTACAAGAAAGCACAGCATTACCTTTTGCATGGCCTCTCCCCAGAGTCACGAAGCCAGACGAGATGAAGTTGTGAAGGTCGTGACCTCCGCCACGGCCACTCTCCTTTGAATAGTGCCCACCTGAAACACGTGAGTCGACCATGAGGCCCAAGCAGCATATGAGAACCATATACAATTTCATATGACTCTACTTTCAGGGTAAACAGAAGCTGAATGCAATAAACAGCAAAATTCCCTCAGCACCCAGATTTATGACTTTCCAGAATTCAGACATGCAGTCACCTTGCTTGGGCAAGTCGGAATCCTGTGTCTATCAGAATCCTGCATGCGTCCTGAGGTGGTATTTCTGCTCTTGACATTGTAATACCAAATATAATTCTGTATCTGATAATCTGATGATAACCTTGGATGCTATTTGGAAGCTTAAACTCGTGAGGTTTATAATCCGAAGGCAATTACATGACACAGTGGCTGGTGAAATAAGAATGGGAAACTTTCATGAAAGTATTCAATTTCATCACGGGGTTGAGAACGCATTAGATATCTGACTGTTATTAATTCCATGGCCTGCTCAGAATTCTAAAAATCATACTAGAGTTCTTCAGAGATAGAAGAGATGTGTGAAATGGAACAAGGCAAAACTGTCCAACGAAAAGTGGGCTGGTCTTGTAATATGTTGTTTACAGAAACTCTATTCAGTAGCTTCGCTGTTCCAGCTTTCAAAAACAGTTTTGATCACCATTAACAGCTGGACAACCCCAGCAAAACAAATGCAGCAAAACTGCCTTGTGCCGGTACAACCGCGCTCCGACACATCATATGAATCAAATAACTGAGAGTGTGACAGGGCGGTACAAAGTAAACAAAGCCACCAAATCAGCCAGACACTGGGGCTTTAGAACATCACTGAAATAGCTGACAGGAGTAACTTAGTGTTTCAGCTAAGCCTTCATTATGAAGCTCCACTATGCAACTCTCTCACTAAATATAACGAACTCTCCTATTAATCTCTCTTGGGTATTGTGAAATCGGTTTCATCGCTCTGTCATGTGACAAAATCTTTTAAATGACAACACCTTCTAGGTACTGTCAGTGCAAGTGTGTTTTACAACACCTTGCCTCAGGTGTGTCCTGGAGCAGAAGTGGACTGATACGCCAGGTGTTCATGTCCTCATCTTTGGATGTATGTGAGAGTTTGCAGACCCTCAGGGGAAAATCTCACTTATTACTAAGAGATCAAGACCTGTGCAATTTTAATTTTAATAGCTGGAGAACAAATATAGAGGCCATGATGGAGAGAGAGAGAGAAATGCATATAATTCTGAGTGTTTGGTGGCAACACACATGTTGACTGAATTAAATCATTGTTTAACAAGTAATGTGAATTTCATGCATGTCTTTTAGTGTATAGAAAAAGCAGACACATCATGTACAAACCCCGTTTCCAGAAAAGTTGGGACACTTTATAAAAATGCTTATAAAAATAGCTTGAACTTTTATTTAACTGACAAAAATACAAAGAAAACAGTTTCAGTGTTTTCACTGACAAACCTAATGGTATTTTGTAAATATAAAAAAACAATCGAACGTGATGCCTGCAAGACAACCAAAAAACATTGCACAGATGCAAAATAAGACTGAAAAGGTTGTAACACTGGAAGGTTCCACAATTAGCAGTTTAACTGGGAGCAAGCGAGGTCAACAAGAAAGGGAGCATCCACCAAAGGCTTAGTCTTTTGCAAGCAAGGATGGGTCATGATGCAGTACTTTGTGCCATACTTTGTGCCAGAATTGTCAGTCAGTTCATGTTTCTTAGCGTAAGACTGCAAAGAATTTAGGTCTTTCACCATCCATAGTTCATAATATCATGAAGAGTATCAGGGAGTCAGGGGAAATCTTGGTGCGTAAAAGCCAAGGGCAGAAACCGCTGCTAAATGTGCGTAACCATTGAGCCCTCATGTGGTATTGTTTGAGAAACTGTCATGCTAGCGTGATAGACATAGCCACATGGGCTCGGGAGCACTTTAAAAAATCATTAACACAGTTCACTGCTTCTAGAAATGCAACTTGAATCTGTATTATGCAAATTGGAAGCCACATATTAATTTTGTACAAAAATGCCAGTGAGTTTTCTGAGCCTGAAGTTATCTGAGATGGACTGAAAGACAGTTCAGGAGTAGAACATGTTTTATGGTGAGAGGAGTCCACATTTCAGCTCGTTTTTGATAAATACGAATGTCAGATTCTACATGCCAATGATGAAAAAAATCCATCCGGACTGTTACCAACAGAAAGTGCACAAATCAGCACCTGTGATGGCATGGGGGTCGGTCAGTGCCCACAGCAGAGGACTGATTGATACAGAGGATTATATTGTTCTTTTGGAGAGACATATGCTGCCATCAAGACAATGTCTTTTCCCAGGAACTGCATGTCTATTTCAGCAGGACAATGGGACAATTCTGCACAAGGTACAACAGCATGGCTTGACTGGCCTGCCTGCAGTCCAAATCTGCCTCCTATTGAAAATGTATGGCCCATCACGAAGACGAGAATCAGACAACAATGACCACAGACTGCTGAGCAGCTCAAGTCTTATATACAGCAACTATGGGCAAAAATTCCACTTGTAAAACTGCAACAATTAGTATCTTCAGCTCCCAAATGATTAAAAAATATCATTTAAAAAAAGGTGTTGTGACCCAGTGGTAAACATACCTCTGTCCCAACTTTTAATGAGTGTGTTGCAGGCATCCATTTCTACATTTGTTTATATTTAACAACTAGATATATCATTGAAAACCCTGAAAATATTTTCTGTCCATTTGCCTGTTAAGTTAAAGAGGTTAAAGTGAATGAACAAATTATAGATTTCAGTCCCACCTTTTCTGGAAATGGGGTTTGTGCCGTGAGAGACCATCACACTGATATACTGACCTACGGACATATAATAAATTGTTTTCAGTGATTTTAAGAGGTTATATTAATTCTCCATTCTGCTTTGTCAATTAAGTTTTCATCTATTAATTAGCGTATATTAATTAATCAAATTGACCCCGTAGCAAGGACAAGCTTTCGATCACAATTCTAAAGGATTATGAATGACAAACATCTGAAAGAAAAGTCTTATAAATCAGGACAACTGATATTGCTTTGTAGCTTATGCCAGTTTTGCATGTTCTGTTTGAACTGCCACTGAAGTTGCACTCACTCTGTGCACAGGACTCCAATTTATATATACATTCCCCACACTCCCCTGGAGTCTTTCAGTAAATCTAATGTCAGACAGAGTCTCTAGTGTACTCATTCTCAATGATTCTTGGTTATAGCTGACCTCCGGTACCACAATGACAATACAAGGTCAACAGGGACGACCAAGCTCAGCACAACACACAACGCGTTCAGTCATTCGCACCACTGACTTGAGATCGAAGGACACAAGCAGCTGTGACCGAGCTTCATGGATAGTCTGTAATTTGAGACTGTAGAGATTTCATAGTCTCCACCCAAGACTTGAAAACAGGGATCATGGCATCTTCCAACTATATAACTTCTTAAAATGCATGATAAAACATATCTGAGAATATAGTGGACACACAGTCAGCACTTGTGTATAGATAATAATCCAGCCATTAATAAATGAATATTAAGATTATCAGTGTCAATTAGGTAGAATGTACTTACCAAACATCACAATCTTACAAACAGCTGAAATAAAAGAATAGACAAATAACCCTTCCAAAATATTCTCATTCTCCGAAGCACATAGTGTTGAGCTGATGACAGCATCCATTTTGAATCTAAACCATACTGATGTCTGGCTCATAATTGCACAATTGTTTATGCATGTGCCTGAACTTGGCATGGGAAAATCAGCTGATGGGCGAGGGTTAACATGCCAGATTAATCTGCAGTGCATAAGTGAAGTACATGCACATGTTAGCTCGTTTCAAACTGCTCTGGCTTCAGGATGAATTGTCGACTATTTGAGTGACACACATCTGGCATCACGACATCAGTGAAACCCATAAAATCCAGCGATGTGCTCTCTGATACGCTCTTAACACAGCAGTTTAACACAATGGAACTGTGAGACAGACAAGGCTAGACTGAAAGTGCATCAGTTCAACTGAATACAAAGCTGCTGTGAATATGGCTTAGTGTCTTAGCTTGGAGATTTCATTTTATTCCTTATTATATTCTCATGATATCATACTGTCATGATATGAGAACATTCCTTTATATAAAGATTGTCCCAATTCATGTGAAAGCAGTGAAATGAAAGCAAAAGTATTAGTAATCAAGAGTGTAGTCCAGAATCTCACCATGATTGGATTTGGATGTATGAACAGGAGTGTAGTGGTTTTTTGAGCCTGTCCGCTGTGGAGTGTCGTCTTTGGATGAGCTGTTCATTGCGGCAAAGTTTTCACAGTCATACTGGGATATGGGAATGGGTCCTTGCTGCCTCAAAATATCTGCGAGGGCTCTGCAGGAAACGATTACATAGATACAGTGTAAAAATGAATGATTTCCAGGTCCATTTCTCATGCAGTTTAACACAGCGCAACAATCCGGCAAAGAAAACGACATGCAAGTTATAACTGAATGTGATGTGGTTCAGCAAACCGATATGGCTGCATAGTCTTATCGCATAAAGAAAATCTCACAGGTAGTATTTGCAATTTCTGAAGAATTCCAGATTATGGATGTTGTTATTCTTATTTCTGTTTATTTTAATATAGTGCAAGCCAATCTCTTCCCAGTCTCTGCCATTTGCTCCCCTCTGCGCCATTAGCATAATGGAAATGTCAACATCACACTTTCCAATTACATTCATATTCTGCATGCTTATTGAAATTGGAAAAGATTTGAAAGTTTATATGAAAAGTCACATTTTACACGCACCACAACTATTAGAACACCCTTCACTTCTGTTACCAATTTTGTACTGTTTTGCATAAAAGTGCCACAATTTGAATCGGCTAATGTTTTAACCTGTCAGATTGTTTAAGCTTTCATTAAGAATATATGGTGCAATACAGTGTGATGCAGTACTGTAGAAGTAGTTCCATTTTAATTAAAAACATGCTAAAATGCTTTTATGGGATATGCCTAAGAGGCACAGAGCCCACATTAGTGAATCTTTAAACCTATAAAAACTCAATCTTTATCAATGCTGAGGAGCAAAATGAAAAGCTGAGAAATATTCAATAATATATGTGACATATCCATTTATCTACCATGCTGGATTTATTGAGTTTACTAGTGGACACATTTTCATCAGTAGTGCCTAGCCTTGTCTTGCCTCGTCTCTAACCCTGCCGCTGTGTCACACAGACATGGAGCGATGGCAGTGGGAAGATATGATGCAGAGGAAAAACACCCCATCAGCTTTTTGCCCTCATTTGCTTATCACTAAGATATAAAATAGTTCATGTCCTGTGAAGAATAATGTGAAATCGAAATGTGAGCTAGAGATCATCTTCTCCTTCGTAAATGAATTACGATGCTTTATGATGTGGACAGTCAGAGGGATGTCATTATAAAATCAGCTTTTATTGAACACTTCAAATGGAAAATAAAATTGAACTGTAGTTAATGAGCTGTAAAGGCTCTCTCTTGACCAGATGCATGGGGTGTTTGCCTAGAACTGATGACCACAGAGCATCATTACAACAAGCTCTGCTTGGGAATCTGGTCACGACCAGCTCATACAACATCTAATATTGCATGCAGGCAGGGAGGCGAGAAAGGGGCACATCTATAGAGGAGGAAGACTGCATAGCTTACTATTTACTCAGAAACCTCCTATCTCCAAAACCAGAAGTTTTCAGGAGGAATACTTGCTTTGGTCAGTGCTTAGTGATGATAAAACTTTGTGTTCAAAACCCTATTCACTGGCTTTAGAGACTTCCATCATTTGTTATTACCTGGAAAATTGGTGAGGGCTGATAAATTCTGCTGGACAGCAAGTGACTATAAGTTTATGTAGACAGAATTTCATATTTCTGTACCACTTTCATATATTTGGTGTAGGCATTTAGATCTTCTGTTCTTCTCTGACTGTATATTCAAATCAAATCTGTGTTTTTTCTTCCATATTCTGCTTGTATATACTGATTGATTTCCTGCAAGTAAATCCTATGTTTTTGCTGTTAAACTTTTTACATTCAAGGTTTACACCCAAATATATAAATGTTATCACAACATGCTTTGACACTTGTGGTGACGTGTAGGAGTACAGTTTCTTGACATAATATTTAGTGGTACAAATTAATGTTGATGCTGATCAAATCATTTTAACAGATTAAAAAGCAAATTCATTCTCCACTAATCTCCACATATTGCTGTACTAAACATTATGTGAAAATAACACGGAGCTCAGATATATGGTGTAAGTCTGTTATTTAGTACATACTGTTTGGTATGGGGTAGGTGTTTTGGGGCGTGTCTGTAATCCCTGATCTCACCTGTGTATGTTCATTTCCTGAGGCGGCCTCGTGGCTTTGTCGTAGGCGACCTTAGCCGACACGCCGAGTGCGATGACGAAGGCTATGACGCCACACGTGATGTACACTGCCGTGTTGGTCTGGTCAGCGCTCGGGTCGTACGGCTCGCTGGTCGGGGCAGGTGACGGTGCCGCGGTTTTCACCCAATCGGGCTTGTTGTAGTTCTTGCACGTGCGCTGGTCCAGTCGGTTGCCCCGGAACTGGCAGCAGAAGCGAAGGTAGCAGGAGCCGCAGCAGTAGCGGTGGTCCGTGTTGTTGCACTCGAACTCGCGGTCGAACTGGCCGCTCACGTCGTAGTAGCCCAGGCACGTGTCGTGGTTCTGTCCTGCAGCGGGAACGGGCGCGGGCGCGGGGGACTGCGCGGTGCTGTTCAGCTCCTTGGGCTTGGCAGGTCGCCGCGGTGCCACTTTCGGGCGCTTTGCTGTCGTGGTGCACAGCACACTCAAGGGGTCCAGATAAATCAAAAGGAGCAGGATGGCCCAAGGAGCAGGATGGCCCATGGCTCGTTCTAGCCTCCTATTGTTTCTTTTATTTCACCTTTTTTCCAGCCGAGGATTTGCTTTCTTGTGTACTACACAGTCCTGAAGTTCCAGTTTCTCTGCATCTCTGCCAAGAGTTCTCCTAAGATCATTACAGGCTACGTGCACAGTGCCATTAGTGGTACTGGAATCGGCTGCTTTTGAAGGACAGAGTGGAGACGTGCCAGTCATGGACATGAACATACATTGCTCGTCCTGCGTTTCCAGTCGGCGCCCTGACCGAGAGCTCTGAGCCTGCGAGCTTTACCCCCTGCTTTTCATCCTGCTCTGGCGAGAAGCACACACGCACCGGACTGTTATTTGACCGTCAATTAAACCAGACAAGGCATTAAATGTTGATGAGGGGGAGGATCAAGCAGGAGAAATACTTTTGAAGGAGTGCCTTAACGCATATATATAGTTTGAGCACTGCTCTGCTGTTCCATTGCGCACAAGCGTGCCTGGCATGGCTATAGCACTACACATGCACTCCAACACATCTCACAAAACGTGTAAAAGTACACATTGGAGACAGAATCACTTTACTGGACCTATTCGTACCACGGCGGACAAACTGTCCCAGAGCGCACGTGCGTTAAGGTTTTTTTTTTTTGCAATGAATCAATAAGACACTGGCTGCGTTCCAAACCGCATTTTACCCTTCTTAAGTGTAACTGAAATGTCTAGTGCATGTGTGATAGGTTCTTTCTAATCTTAAACACTATGTAGTGTAGCAGGACGCGGGATGGGATGTAGCCAGTGTTTGCTTCTTCTTTTCTTTTTAAATAAATGAACTTAAGACTGGTGTCCTAACGTGAAAAGTGAGCGGGACTTACCTGCGCGTGGCGCGGTGCTTGCTGGGTGCACGGAGGCTGGCGGAGCGCTGAGTGAGCGGCGTGTCAGCAGCCTCGCGCCCTTCTGCCTTGCATCATTAAGAGCGCTGCTGACGTCACGGCTCCGAGCGCTGTTGCTGCCGCTGCTCTCAGGCAAACATGTCAGTCTCGGTGCAAAGCATGTCGCCCATCCTCTACAGCCTCTGCGCGCTGACTTACTTTTCATTTGCGCCATGAAAATATTCACAGGCGGGTAACGGCATTAGTTAATCCATTGTTTAAGCAAATGCAGCGTTAGTCTTTTCTTCTCACCCCCACTCCTTCTGCCTCTCTGTCTCTCTCCCTGTCACCCCCCCTCTCTTTCTATCTCTCTCTTTCTCTCATCATTTCATCTCTCATTCCCTCTGTCTCTCTGTTTCACATGCTCTCTTCTTGTCTCTCAATCTCATCTTTCCCTCTGTCTCTCTCTTATGTTTCCATCTCTCATACTTCTGTCCGTCTTTTTCTCCTTTCCTTATCTTCTTTCCCGTCTCGCTCTCTTTATCGCTCTCCTTCCCTCCTCTCCGTCATCCTTTCCACTCTCCCGTCCACGTTTCTTGCTTTTTGTCATTTTCCCCTCTCTGCCCCACCTTTTCTTACTTATCTTCCTGTCTGTCTTTCTCTTTCCCCATCTTTCCCACCCTCTTTGCCCCTCTTCATCTATCCCACTTGCTATCTCATTTATCATTCCCTTTCTTTCTTTTTTTTATCTTTCCCTCTGTAATTCCCTCTTACCTTCTCATCTTATGTCTCTCATTTTAGGCTATTTTCTTTCTATGTGTCTCTGCTGTCTTGGTTTCTTTTCTTTTATGTCCACCCATTTCATTGATTTTCCATGCCTGCAGACGTTTGGCAGGTAGAGATGCTCAGCTGTCAGAGGCAGTCACTCTTACTGCACTGATGGAAAAGGCTTCGGCTGACAGGATGCCTGAGTTTGAAGCCGTGCGCTTGTGAAGTTAGTACGCGCTCCAGCCATGCCTGCTCCATTTGCCGCATCTGCTCAGAGCCTGTACGGTTCATCACAGTACCCAAAGCTCCACAGGCTACAAATCACTCTTACTAACACACATATTGCACACACGATAAAACAGAAAGCACTCCTTTTTATTGTTTAACTGCTACCTTTAATCTTGAGAGATGATGAGGCATGCTGCTGCATTAGTCTACAGAGAACCAGGCACAGATGTTGTGAAAATGGAAAAATAATTAAAATGGAAGACCTACTGTACCTTGACATGAGAGATTTCCTTTTGGCAAATGCTGATGAGTCTTATTTTTCAGTCTCACTTCAATTTGTCAAACACATGTATTTTATGGCAACCTTTCCACAAAGTCTGCCCTTTCCTATATAAATTTTTTTTCATTATGCTCTAATTATTTTGGTACATTTTCAAATAAATAGAGGAGTCATACAGCAACCTATAACATTTAAAGTGCATTTATTGTATGAAATTTTGTACATTTGTACATTACAGGTACAAAATGCATAACCTTGTGAGAACCAAGAGTTTGTTCCCTGTAAGGTACACTGTGGAACCTTTTTTTTTCTCCTGGAGGGTGTTATGAAAGTGTTGCGGCTAAATAACACTTCCACCGTGTAGTCTGAGCAGTAACTGAAATGCAGTTCTGCTGGTTAAGCCTATGTTATAATTTAATAGTAGTCTCTAAAATAGGAGTGCTTTAATGCTTAGCTGAGTTAAGGATTCACTGTGCAGCAAGCAATACAGCAGTTAGCAGTTAATGTTAAGGTTCAAGAGTATAAGTGTGTGCATAAAAATGATGAAATGCAAATAGCAGGTGCTATTATGTAATGAGAAAAGTGTAAATAATTTGACTTTTTTTCTCTTCTTTTTGCATGTAGGCTTTGAGCATCTCTGAATGAACAGCCTACACAATCCTCTGATTATAAAGCCTGGGAGCAGTTGCTAAGCTACCATTTTTTTTATGTCATCCATACTTACAGTAATGAAAAATTTACATACTCCTTGTGAAGTTTTCCTTCATGCATACTTTGAAAAAAACTCGTGTAGTCACAATAGAAATATTGCACGCATACAAGAAAAAAGCAGACTGTACCGAGGGCATATATTTTATGAAATGCTGTAAGTTGTGCCACTCGCAGAAAGCCCCCCCCCCCACACACACATTTTTCTCATTGCGTTTGTTTCATTTTCATTCACTAGGAGGAACACTGCGAGGAAGCCGATTTTGTATTCGAAGCAGCCATGATTTTGTGAGAGAAAAGGGAGGGGTGCGGTTTTGCAGTGTCCTTAAAGCAAGTCAAGAGTTCTGCCTCACTCTAGAGAACAGAGGCGGTGACCAGAGGAAGATTAAAGCCTGCAGTATTCGGGTAAAGAGGCTGCATCCCACCTAAAATTTGAACCTTTTTGAACCTCGATATTCTTCTGTGATAGACTGAATGCTTTTCCCAGCCCTGTTTCAATTTAAAATTGAGGGTACTGCACTACTGGCCATATGAAACAGGCAAAACCTTGAAAGTAATTCTAACATTGCTTAGTTTCTCCCCAAAAATCGAGACTTTGTTTACAGACATGAAGAAACGCTGATTTTATTTCCCTGGGTCACAGCATGTCTGCTTACCTGATTAGCGGCGGCAGAGAATATCAGAAAACATAAAGCAAACAGCACGAGGAACTGTCTGTACAAATGTGCAGAACAACACGTCGCAGTCTACAAACTCATCGAAGTGTGTGGCCACATCATAAATGTTAATCCTCACCATCTAATCAGACCCCTAATGACTTTGCTCCTTTCTTTAATCCTAAATATGAATACCATTATAGATTAGCATTGCAGTTGCTGTAATTACAGTGTTAAGCAGCTGATTGGGTATTTATTGATGGACTCATACCATACTACAACTAACTGCGATGGCATTATGGCTTCATTATTCCACAAGCATGTTGTACCATATTATTATTTCAGTCTTCTGTTACTCATGGGGAGAATGTATGCTTTAGTTATCCAGTTTAAACTGGCTTGTTCCTACACTCAGGGTGTGCGATTA
>JAOVVG010000054.1:16467594-16486009 GCA_028566375.1 Leptodoras nelsoni | reverse complement strand
AACAAGGCTACACATGGCTTGACATGGCTAAACAAGGCTACACATGGCTTGACATGGCTAAACAAGGCTACACATGGCTTGACATGGCCTGACATGGCTGAACAAGGCTAAACACGGCTAACATGGCTAAACACGGCTAACATGGCTAAACATGGCTTGACATGGCTAAACACAGCTAACATGGCTGAACACGGCTAACATGGCTAAACACGGCTAACATGGCTAAACACAGCTAACATGGCTAAACATGGCATGGCTAAACATGGCTAAACAAGGCATGGCTAAACATGACTAAACAAGGCATGGCTAAACATGGCTAAACAAGGCATGGCTAAACATGACTAAACAAACAAGGCATGGCTAAACAAACAAGGCAAACAAGGCAAGAATGACAACCAACAGTCCACAGAAGGGGCCACGTAAGACCCCCCAATGACCCGCCCTGAGGAGCCGAACTGAGTACCCTTTATACTCCTCAGGGCAGCCCAATCACGACCCTCAAAATGGCCGCCAGCAGGTACGCCCAATTGTGCAGTGCCCTGTGGGAAACGCAATCAAGAAGCAGTCCCTCCACAGGGCGACTTGGGCGCCCCCTGGCGGCCAGACCTCACACTAGTGAGCACACACTAGCCTGGAGCTGTGGGCAGCCTCATTCACAGCTTCCAGTGTTAGTAGTTAGCTATAACACATTAAAGCTGGAAAACAATTTGATAGGATTTATCAAAAAACTAAAATTGTAACAGGGGTGCGTACACTTTTTATATCCACTGGAGTTGGTATGTCAAATGTGTTAATAATACAGTACAGGCCAAAGGTTTGGACACACCTTCTACAATGTAAATAGTCATGAAAATAAAGAAAACACATTGAATGAGAAGGTGTGTCCAAACTTTTGGCCTGTACTGTATATAATATGCCTGTAGTCATAGTCTCCTCACATGCATTAGCTATATTTGTTGTTCTTTGACTTGTTTAACAAAGAAATATAGTTGTAATGCTTATTTTTTTTATCACTTTTTTTAAGTGTTGAAGATGCAATCAGAAATTTCTGTCAGATTGCATGTCTCAGAGGAACTACCACCTGGATTCTTGTTCTTCCTTTTTTGCATTTTCTGGAGAGAGACAGCAAACCATTTGAGCCAAACACGCACTGTACTGTGCAAGAGTTTGACATTTGGGCAGGACTTAAAAAATCGAGATTTCTTTATGCTCCTGTTATGGACCCACAATACGCAAGGTATTTATGTTTATTTGTTATATCATATCTTCATGACAGTGTTTTGAAACATTATTTAATCATACATTTATTTCAGAATATTTGTATGACCAATGTTTATTTGCTATAACATAAGCAATAAGTTAATATGCTATTAAAAGAAAACACAAGAGAAGGATTCTTTAAATAATAAATAATGTTCTAATAGCATTTAAAGTGTAATTTACACTGCTTGTTGAAGACGTTAATTCTTAAAACTCATTTTGTGGACATTCCACAATATTAAATGTAACTAATCTAATGAATTAAATTACAAACCTGACTAATTAGATAGTAAGTAATGTAACTAAGATAAATGATTCATGTTGTCAATATGTTGTTGCTGATGTTATAATTGAGTTGTTTTTAATAAAGCAAATAAAAAATGTTGTTTTTGGTATTGTCCACTTCCTGTTATTTACATAGCAGCTTTATAAAGTCTTGGTCTCCCCCTTATTTACAGGGCGCTTATGCATGTCATGGAGAACCATAAATATTTGCTTGCTATAGATCAGTTACTTGCCCGTTCCTGGATGTGTATGTTGGGATTGAATCATGTACTGGAATATACAACCTCGTTCGCTGTGGATATCCTAGATGTCCTTATCATGCTAAACTACAGACTTGACAGCAGAGAGGTACAACATGGCAAAGAGGTAAGCTGAACCACAGGCTTGCTCTATTTGCTTAGTTTATCTAATGCTGCATAAATATTGAGATTCTCTATTAAACAATGGTAATGTTACTATGGAGGCTATACTGGAAACAGTCACAGTGTCACACTATCTATGCACACTGTTATGTCACATCTCAAATATTCCAGAAACATTGTTGACTTACTAATATCGATTTAACACAATGTCCTAATAATTAAATAATGCTTAATTACTATTACTTAAAAGCTTTGCATAAAATTTAGTGCATGCATAAACAGCATTTCTTGATGTTTTTTACAGGCTGTGATGCAATTGCTTTCAGGCCTCTATGATAGAATTAAAAACCAACAAACCAGGTATATCATTATTATTTAAAAAATCACTATGTAAAAGCTACATAAAAACCTTGACATTATTGTAAACATTTTATTCACTAGCATGTAAACCATAAACCTATTTCCAATTGCAATTAAATTGAGTGATGTATTACTTGTGTAATCCAAAGCCCTACTCACAAAATGCCTTTGCACTGTTACTGTCGGCCCTTATCTGTCCTCTTATGGTACCTACAGGAAATGAAATTACACAATGAGTAATCTAATTTCTGTTTTTCAGGTTTAAAGATAATGACTATGACAAACTTTGCCTGAAGTGTTTCAGTCTTCTGGGTAAAATCTGTCGAAATTACAAGGCAGTGTATAATTTTGAAGTCCCACTGGAGTGCTTGAAACTTTTTTGTCTGATTATGGATTTGGCAGAATGTCCCAGTGAAAAGGTAATCATGCTGTTTAAAAAAAAAAAAAAAAAAAAGTAAGTATTTTGGAAAATAAATAAATAAATAAATAAATAAATAAATACAGTATTGTGCAAAGGTTTTAAGCAGTTGTGGAAAACTGCTGTAAACTAAGACTGCTTTCAAACATACAAATGCAAAAAAACAAAACAAAAAACAAAAAAATTCAAAGTGAGTGAACAAAAGATCCAATCAATATTTGGTGTTACTACCCTTTGCTTTCAAACCAGCATCAAGTAGACTTGCAAGTCAGGAATTTTGTAGGATTATAGTCAGGTGTATGATCAACCAAATAGCCAAATATACCAAACAGGTGGTAATGATCATCAATTTCACCTATAGGTTGAAACACAGTCATTAACTGAAACATAAACAGCTTGGTTGGTAGGAGTTTCATGTCACAGGGCTACACCATGGCAAGACTGAGCACAGCAACAAGACACAAGGTAGTTATACTGCATCAGCAAGGGCTCTCCTAGACAAGGATTTCAAAGCAGACTGGGGTTTCATGATGTTCTGTTCAAGCTGTTTTGAAGAAGCACAAATAAACAGGCAACGTTGAGGATCATGGACACAGTGATTGGCCAAGTAACTTAATGCAACAGACGACAAACACATCAAGCTTATTACCCTTCAAAATCAGAAGATGTCCAGCAGCATGGAAACATAGAAACTGGGGTGCAGAAAAATGGCAGCTGGTGCTCTGGACTGATGAGTCAAAATTTGAATGATTTGGCTGTAGCAGAAAGCAGTTGTCCACTGAAGGGCTGATGAGCGGTACAATAATGAATGTCTGCAGGCAACAGTGAAGCATGTTGGAGGTTCTTTGCCAGTTTGGGGCTGCATTTCTGCAAATGGAGTTGGGGATTTGGTCAGGAGTAATGGTATCCTCAATGCTAAGAAATATAGGCTACTCATATTATTATGCATGCCCCACTTTCCATTACCTAGAAATGGCAAATTTTCCTGTCTTTTTAGGCTACTGGTACATTATCATTGGAAACCATTATCAGTGAAAAAACTGCACAAACCTAGTACACAGTGTGTCCACTGAAAAGTTAGAAGAATGTTTTTTTACTAGACAGCCAAAGAATGAATAGTCTTTACCCTTGAACCTTTACATGTTTTGTGCCATTTAACACTATTTATTAGCTCCTTATTATCAATTTTCTCGCCTCTCCTTTTTTATATATCGGGGTGGGTGGGTACATATATAGGGTGATGTGGGTGGGAGGAATTGTTATATTCCAGTCTCTTTAGTGTCAGGCTTCTATCTCTTTAATTCATTACATGTTGTTGTTTTAAAGGAATCAGCTGAAGCCCAAAGAGAGAAGAGCAAGGACATGTTCTTGCAGGCAGAAAAAACTGTAAGAGAGTGGCTCCGAAATGCCTTTCCCGATCTTTTATTGAGCAAGTCACATAGATACATAAGTTTCAGTAATGTCTTTGAACTCAAGGTAGGTAGATCATTTCATGCACATTTGTAAATGCTGACAAATCAAGAATATAGCTGTGATGGTGTGGCTTATTGATAAATAGGCATGGAGCATGCTGATCTCACTGCAGTTTGCTAATGAGGAGTTTTGCTCAGAATGGAGAAAAACATTCTTGTTTCAGTTTGAAGGAAAGCTGAAACAGGTAAGAAAATTGTATATGTGTTTATTTTCCATGTTTGATGGAATCTTTGCAATTCATGTGCTGAATCCACTATGACACAGGTTTACACACAGTTTACACTATGCTATGATTTATCATTAGGAAAGCCCAATTCATCAGATTGAAATATACTGCAACAACATAGAGGAAGTGAACAACAAGTTTCCTTCATTATCTGCCTCTTTTGAAAACTGTGCATTGGATGCTGTCACCTCTGTGTGCCAGGTATTGACCATAGCCATTTCATTAAAAAATAAGAAAAAAAAAACTTTTCTCCACACAAATATATGAGCTCAATGTTATTTTCTTGTTTTCATAAATCAGAGTGGATCTGAGAGGACATTGCTTGAAACACTCAGAAGCCATGACTTAAGTAAATTTGGAAATCTGATATCTGCAATTGTACTCAAATCCTGGCCAAAAACTGAAGATGGAAAGTATCAGGATGGAGAGGAGCTGGTACTAAAACATCTCTTGACATGGCCTACAGCAAGCAAAATCTTTCAACTACAAGGTGTGAATTTACAATGAGACATGTTTGCTAGTGTAACTGATATTTGTTGAAGTTTTTTTACAGCATTTTAAATTGAGTTTATCCTCAGGTGCAAAGGGGAAACTCATTGATCAACTGTCAGATAACGCCAGGGAGCTAATGGCCATGGCAGGCTCTGCATTCAGCTCTGTTGCACAAAAATGTATCCAAGGAGACATTACAATACAGATCCTGAATCAAATATTGGAGAGAGAGGATACATTCACTGAACTCATTCAGATTGGTAATCACTCAAACCTGCCAGTCAAGAATTATTCTGCTTCATATAGTATATGCATGTTACCTCAGTTTATTGTAACTTCCAAGATCCTAGTCAAGGTCTCTATTGTATTGAAATCTTGAAATAAACTTCCCTATAGATGCTTTGTGTGACGATGGTCGTTGCAAAGACAACAGAGCTGTGAAAACTCTACTTAGAAGAAGGAAAGAAGAAGTTGAGGACATCTACCATGAAAAAGAGTCCATTGCATGTTTACTGCGTCAGTGCCACAAACTCCAAAACCACTTTAAAGGTATTTTAATTATGTGTTACTCCCAGAGCAAAGTGTAATAACAGACAACCTGTTAATCAGGTATACATACAAACAGAAAAGAAATATGAGACTTCAAATCTAAGTTAAACCTACTTCCAGTTACCAGCCCACATAATTTACTGTATTCTACCATGAATTACTATTAAAATACAAAAGCATGTTAGTTGAGCAAGATGTTTACTTAATACAGACATGATAATACACAATTGTAGTTCGGAAGGTTTTGGGTACAAATGCGAGCACTTTTCAAAACAATATTGAAATCATGAAGTGAGTCATAGTTAAATGCTCACTGCATACACACTGGTATATATTTATATAAATAAGACAAGAAGTGGAAGTGAGAATTTTGAGGTAGAAGGTCAGAAATGGAAGACATTAACAATATAAGACTTCGCAATGTGAGTGTATTTGTAGCTTGTCTATATAATCCTTTCGAGTCCTTAATGAGCCACAGATAACTAGTAGCTTTGTGATTGGGGTGAAGTAATGGCCAAGGTGTAGTTTAATGAGGCTTTATAGGTGACCGTATGTTCCATGAAACAAGTTAGCTCCTGTTGTCATTTACACCTGTTCCCTTGACAGCCTTGGTAGTCATAATGCCATGAAACTACAAAGCACTCTATCCCGATGACAGTGCTGTTACAGAAAAGTAAATGACTATTTACTCCTGACTATTAAAATCTGTTGATACTGGAAACTCCTTCCAAAACCGAATTTATGTGAAGCATCCACCAATCAAGTCCTCAAATAAGTACTATTCAGCTATTCACCTATTCTATAATTTCTTCTGAAAGTAACTGTAAAAACCATAATAAATTATTTTTATTTTTATATAAACCTTGCGCATGGAACTATTGTCCAGTCCGGCTGATATAGAAAAATAATCAACACTATCTCACCAATCACAATTCAGCATTCAACAGGATTGTGGTATAAAGATGCGTAATTCATGTTTCATATTTGAAGCACTCCTTTGTGTTATGTACAACTTCCCTGTCCTGCACATCTTGATTTAATTATATATTATGACTATTATTATTATTATTATTATTATTATTATTATTATTATCTTTAACAATTCTTCAATACTTCACAGTTGATACTGAAGAGCTCGAAAAGAAACACACAGTTAATGTGGAGCAGATGTGCCTGGATGAATTCATGGAAGTTCATCAGCTTGATGAGAGTTCTTCAGAAGTGACTGGACTAGTCACATATTTCAACCTGTGTGACCTCACTAGAAAGATGGCAAAGCGAGTGCATGCTTTGAAAGACAGCTACATCTTTTCTATGTGCTGGGAGAACCAAGTCAGAACACTTACATCTACTGAGCAAGATAATGATGATGGTGATGAGCCAATAAGAGATATGGAGCCATGCACACTAGAGTTCATCTATGCAAAAATATTTGAGCCTTGTGACAGTCAATACCAAAGGATCTACGACAATTTGAAGGATGGTTCGATAACATTCCAGATGGTCAATAGTGTCTTTGAGGTCTATAAGGGCAAATATAAGGAGCTTAGAAAAGACCTGGAAATCATGTGCAAAATAAACCCTAGAGATAATAAGCGGTGGATTAAGGAAAGAATCCAACAAATACAACAGTACCATGAACTACACTTGGCAGCAGAATCAGCTCAAGTAATCATGGATGTCAAGGAAGCCCTGTGCCCTGAGGGAAACTTCAAAATACTAAACAGACTGCTTGACGTTGTGAGTTATCAAAGCCAATCGATTATTAATGTAAAATTTAATGATCATTAAATAACCTTCATGTTGAACAGTATGCAAATACTCTTAATTAATTTGCATTTATAGATACAGGAGTAAGATGTTATTACAAATATTGTTTTTCAGAGTAAAGCTAACTTTATGGAGGCAAGCTTAAATCAAATAGATGACAACTTAATAAGTGCCAAAGAAGTGCTGGCAGACATAACAGAGGACCGCAGACTCTGTGTTCAGGAGCTCGGCCTTAGAAGAAACTTTACTAACTGGGTCAAAGAGGCATTGCCAGGTAAGTTCTTAACCTGGTTTAATGTGTAAATATAATATAGTTAGTATAAACGGATTGTACTGCATTGTACTGTACTGTAACAAAAAGTACAGGCAGAGCGTGTAATTTTAGTTATTTCTATTTTCTCAAAATGAAGTATATTGTCTGCACCCTGGTCTATGATGTATACTGTAAAAAGAAGGGTTAAAAAATGGCAATGTCTGTCTTAAAACAATAATCTTTACCATGGTTAAAATAAAATTAAAAAAGATTTAAAAAGAAAACATAAGTATGGTAAAACAATCGGAGGCAGTTGACAGGCAGGTATTTGCTCAGCGACACTTCAGTTGTGTCATGTCGTTACGGGGATCTTCTCGTCATGAGTTTCCTTAACAAATGAACTTACCGAACTTACCTTTAACTTACAGAAGCCCAAGTTTAAATTATAAATGTTGTGTCAAATTTATCTTCTAATCAGTCAAATTTAGTTTTTTTATTTAAATACATTAATAAACTGTCATAATAAAAGCATTTTTCTTCTTTAAATGTAGGTTAACTGTACTCTTACGTCATGGAAATTACAGAAAAAATGCTGCTAATTTTCTCAATAAAGAATACTGTGTTTTTCCAGTTAGTTTTATTGAAAGTGTCCACTAAAAGCTGTTAAAAACAGACATTTGATGTATTCCATTTATTAGAATGCATTCAGATTTTCTAATGTACAGTATTTCTAATGTATTCTGATACTCTTTTGTTAAATTGTATGTTGAATTTTGTAACAGGTTATGACTTATGAACTTAGATTTCCTTTTTATTGTCTAAGCCTTAAACTTAGATTTCTACTTTAAAATCTTTCACCTTCTACATCTAACTCAGATATCTGAGATGGGATCTCTATTTGTTTCCATTTTGCTAATGTTTTTTTTCCAAGATAATTTTACATAACTTAGATTATAAATCATAATAAATGTTTAAAATAAATGTAAATTAAATGATTAATATTAATATATACATTAATCATAAATTATGAAATACCATTTGATCAGTGCTATTGTTTTGTAACTCTGACATCCACAGATATCAGTCAGCTTATAGTCTTTGTTGATCTTGCAACGATCTCTGCTGGTGAGAACGCTATGGATGTCGATCGAGTGGCCTGTTTCCATGATGTTGTGCAAGGATACTCTTCCATGCTTTATGGGCTAAGAGCTGATTCTAACTTTGATGATTTTAAGAGAGCCCTGCAAAAACTGTGGAAAGCCCTGGAAATTGACAGAAACATCACAAAAAAGCTGGTATGCACAATATGGCAAGATAATATATATAATATTACAGATTACATTTACAGGCAATATAAAATATCTATGTAAATCTTATATGTTTAATTTATAAGTTTAATTCTATTTGAGCTAATAGGTTATTTACATGCAACTGAATGTATGAGAAAACTCGTACATCACAATATAAATTAAAAGTATTTTAAAAAATTGAAAGTTAATAATCAGTTAACAATCATAATAAAGTTAGTAAATACAGTAAAACCCAACAGGTTTGTTTGATTATGAGTATGTCACTATGGGTAGCATTGATAGTATTGTTGATCATATCATGTAAGATTGGATTCATAGAATTCATCCATTTTATCCGCTGTTTGTATATAGAAAGACAGCGCTCGACACTTGGATTGGCTAAAGTCAGTGAAAGAGAGTCACGGCTCAGTGGAATTGTCCTCCATCTCTTTTGCCACAGCCATAAATGATAGAGGAGTGTATTCCATCACTGCCCGAAACCAAAAAAAGGTTTGTGTTTATGTAATTTTTTTTATATGAATTTGCAATTAATTATTTTTAATTAGGCTGCATTTTATTCCTTTAGGAAAGTGTTTGATCAAATTCAGTCTTCACTTTGAATATTATCAATATTTAATATACATTAGGAGGTACGTTTTTAAAATCGACTCTTTCTGCAACAGATCAGCATGGAAACCTCTCTCAAACTTTATGTCCCTGAAGGACATGGAGAAGAACAGGAGCTTCGCTGTTATTCTTTAGAAGATATTAGAGATCTCCAAAACAAACTCATGCTTATGTCTGGGAAAGCAGAACACAACAGTGAGGTTGAACATTTCACTGAGGTAAAAAAAAAATCTGAGGTAGAATAAGTTTGCCTTTGTTAGACCTTTATAAGGGCTGCTTGTTGTTTGACTTCGTGCCATAAATCTCATTCTTTTTGTTCTTAAGGTTTTTGACCATGTTCAGAGATTGGCTGGGGTATTTCTGGATCTTCTTTCTGCTGGAAACCCTTTATTCAGGCAATGGAAAGCAAAAATCAACTGTTGCCCTATAAATTCTGATCATCTCACCAACCACAGGATCATTATAGACTTTAATTTGAGTAGCATTCTTGAAGAAATAGAAATAGATGGTAATGTTGTTGAACAACTACCAAAACTCTGCAAGAAAATGGAAACGTACCTAAGTGACTGGAGGAAGTTCATGGAAAAACAGAGATCTGAGAACTACTACCTTAATTATTACACTGCTGAGCAAATTGTCTATCTTTGCGAACAGCTCTCTTTGAAACATTTTAATGAAGACTTAGATGATTGTGCATTGATGATGCTCTCATTTATCAACCCTAAGTCTTCTACATCTGAGGTGTGGAAAACATGGAACCTTGTATTTCAAGACTCAAATACTTCACTACCTGAGGAAAGCTTAAGTGTACAAGATGTCTCAGACAAAGGGTTTGGGTTAGATACATTAGATTACATTTGGGATAAGTATATCACAGACATGAAGACCTTTCTACCAGATATGCTGGATATCTCAGGCTTAGGGAAACTTCTTGAGAGCCTGAACAATACCTTGCAGTGGGATCATGAAGAAGATGACCAAGAAGAGTTCATGCTTTTACATCCAGATGAAGAACCAAATGAAATTAGACGAGAGTTGCCAAAGGGGCTGATGCTGGGTCGTCCCAATCTCATAGTCTGCCCCAGAGAAGAAATCCTGGCAACATGTCTTAGTATTTACTCTGCCAGTGAATATGCACCACTGCCATCATATGATGAAGTCCTGTTGTGCAGTTCAACCACTCCATACGAGCATGTGGAACTTTTTCTAAGGCGTTGCCTTACCACTGAAAATATCAACGAGAAGATCTACACCCTGCTGTATGCTGATCTCTTGAGTTATGAAGTCAGCTATGCTGTGGAGCAGTTGTTTCATAAGCTTAGTTCTGGATCAAGAAAGGATTACAAACTTGTGATTATTTGCAGCTTGGATCAAGAACATGCTTACATCCCCTCAGCATTTAGTCAATTCAAGCTGCACATCATTCCAAGGGAATCCTTGGAGAGACTCCAAACATATCTCTGTAGACACTATACAGTGCCAGCAGAACATGCCAGCGCTGCTACTGTATTTAAAGACAGGCAGTCCGTTGGAATTGTGTCATCAAAACGAGCAGGAGTTGGTGAGTAATAGAAAATGGTTTTGGAAAATTGGAAACTTGAAAAATGGAAACTTTTTCTTTCACCATGAGTTTAATTAGTTAAATTCAGTTTAATGAAATAAAATACATCCATTTTTTTCAGGAAAATCCCTGTATGTTCAGAGGCTTTATGAAAAGCTTGAGGCATCTGAAAGACCCGGAACTTCATGTCTGAAATGCATTCGCTTAACTGAGTCCATAATTGATGAAAGTGATGTAGTTCGCTCACTGCTTGACACACCAAACCAGAATGGGCTTGTGCTCTTTCATTTTGATGTTACAACAGTGGTAAGAATTTAGTTCAAAGAAATTCAACAAGAACTGTTGCAATATATGTATTTAAATGCATTTTTTTTATTAATTGCTGTGGGTCATATGATCCCACATGATGGGTTTTTTTAGGTGCAAAAAGGATTGCACGAGTTTTTATTTAAACTGTTAGTTCTCGGCTATCTAATGGACACTGAAGGACGTATGTGGAGACGTAGCAGACAGCACTTGTATCTGATTGAGATGTTACAACACACTACAGAATTTCCAAGATCTGTTGCAAGAATGGTGCGTTTCTTTTTTTTTTACTCAGTAACCTCTTTAAAAACAGTGCTTTGTTTTGAGATCATAGGATTATATGATATACAAATGTTTTCATTTACAGGATTCAAATGCAGTTTTCGCTGAAGTTTTCCCCAAAGTGCAATGCAGACCACCTAAAGAAGTTTTGGAACTGGAAATAAGAGTAAAAGATGATCCTAGCTTTGAGATTGAAGATCCACTTATGGATGATGAGTATTTCAGAAGTGAAGCTTATCAGAGGCCTTATCAGTATTTGAAGCGCTTTCATGAGGGGATTGACCTTGACAAATTCACCTTCAGTGGAGTTGAAGGTTCCCATACAGAATGTCTTCAGATGTTGTTTTTCTACTGTGGAATTGTTGATCCATCGTGGGCAGAGTTGCGAAACTTTGCATGGTTCCTTAATCTTCAGTTACAAGATTGTGAGACATCAGATTTCTGCAACATGGACATTGTTGGAGACACTCTTAGAGGTTTCAAACAATTTGTGGTTGACTTCATGATTTTAATGGCGAAAGACTTTGCTACACCATCATTAAACATTTCAGATCAAAGTCTTGGAAGACAACAGTTAGAACTAATGGATGCTAACGAAGAAGATCTGGCTCCATTTCGCATCAGGAAGAGATGGGAATCAGAGCCCCATCCATACATCTTTTTCAATGATGACCGTGTGTCCATGACCTTCATTGGTTTCCACCTCAGACTAAATGATAAGAATGGCATTGATGCCTTTGATCCATCAACAAACAGAGTCATAAGGAAGAACATCATGACAAAGAGGCTTTATACTGGTCTCCAGCATAACAAGGTCCCTTTCAACATTAATTTTGATGACTTACCAAGATTTGAAAAGATTGAGCATTTGTGCAGTGTTCTTGGTGTTAAATGGCCATCAGACCCTGATGAGACCTACCAGCTCACTATGGACAATGTACTGAAGATGATGGCAATTCACATGAGGTTCAGATGTGGCATACCTGTCATTATCATGGGGGAAACTGGTTGTGGAAAGACAAGACTTATTAAATTTATGTGTGAGCTGCAAAGAAGTGGAATCCCAGCCGACAATATGACATTGGTAAAGGTTCATGGTGGAACAACTCCTGATGTAATTTATGACAAAGTACGAGAAGCTGAGTCTATTGCATCCTTGAATAAAGAGAAACATGACCTTAATTCAGTCATTTTCTTTGATGAAGCCAACACTACTGAAGCAATCAGTTGTCTGAAGGAAGTGCTTTGTGACAATTCTGTTGAAGGGCATAAACTTAAACCCCAAGCTGGTTTACAGGTTATTGCTGCTTGCAATCCTTACAGAAAACACTCAGATGCGATGATTGAAAGGTTGGAAGGAGCTGGTTTGGGATACATTGTGAAGGCTAATCAGACACAGGATAAACTGGGCTCTATTCCGCTCCGTCAACTGGTGTACAGAGTGCATGCATTGCCCCCAAGTATGGTTCCGTTTGTGTGGGACTTTGGGCAGCTTGATGACAGCACAGAAAAAATGTACATTCATCAAATCGTTAAGAGTGTGGTTGAAAACAAGTCAGTCAACAAAGCCTATATCAAGATGATGACTGATGTCCTTTCTGCATCACAGTGCTACATGAGGAAGAGAAAAGATGAATGCAGCTTTGTCAGTTTAAGAGATGTTGAACGTTGCATGCAAGTATTTGTGTGGTTCTACACCAATCACAAAATGTTTTTTGAAGAATTGAAAAAGTTCTTGAAAAAGAGAAAGCAATCAAAGAGTGTCAGTGAAACAACCTCTTTAGATGACAAAGATCCTGTTGAATGGGCTTTGTTGTTGGCAGTGGCAGTGTGCTATCATTCATGCTTGGAAATTAAAAAGGAATTTTGGGTGAAACTCTGTAAATCTTTCCCAAACTATAACAAATTCAACAAAGTAATGCAAGAAATAACCCAAATACAGGATCTTCTTCTACATGATGTACCCCTAGGTGGTACAATTGCTAAAAATAAGGCATTGAAAGACAATGTGTTCATGATGGTGGTGTGCATTGAATTGCGAATTCCACTGTTCTTAGTTGGTAAGCCTGGGAGCTCAAAGTCTCTGTCAAAGACTTTAGTGACGGATGCAATGCAAGGCCAAGCTGCACACTCTGAACTGTACAGGAAATTGAAGCAGATTCACCTAACATCATACCAGTGCAGTCCTCACTCAACTGCAGAGGGAATCATCAACACATTTAAACAGTGTGCTCGTTTTCAAGAGGGGAAAAATCTAAAAGAGTATGTCTCTGTTGTTGTGCTAGATGAGATAGGCTTAGCTGAAGACTCCCCAAAAATGCCTCTGAAAACCCTTCACCCTTTACTGGAAGAAGGTTGCATTGAAGATGACCCTCTACCCCATAAAAAGGTTGGGTTTATTGGCATCTCAAACTGGGCTTTGGATCCAGCCAAAATGAACAGGGGGATCTTTGTCTCCCGAGGTGACCCAGATGAGAATGAACTCGTTGAAACAGCTAAAGGAATTTGTTCTTTACAACCAGTGGTCCTGGAAAATGTCAAGCATCTTTTCCAGCCTTTGGCAGTTGCCTACCTGGAAATTTGTCGGACACAAAATAAAGGATTCTTTGGCTTACGTGATTACTACAGCTTAATCAAGATGTTGTATGGTGTTTCCAGAGATTCTAATCCTTCTTCCGAGCAAATTGTTCATGCAGTGTTGAGAAATTTCAGCGGCTTGGACGATGTGGATGCACTGAAAATATTTGCCAAAAAACTTCACATAAAACCTTGCTTGGATGACCTCAGTACTATCGATTTGGTAAGGCAAAACATCACTGGCAAAGCTCAGAATGAGGACTGTCGCTACCTTCTTATACTAACCAAGAACTTTGCAGGCCTTCAAATTCTTCAGCAAAATATCTTCATGGATAACAATCTTCCAGAGATCATCTTTGGTTCAAGTTTTCCTAAAGATCAGGAGTACACACAAGTCTGCAAGAATATCAACCGTGTGAAGATCTGCATGGAAACTGGCCAGACTGTTGTGCTTTTAAACCTTCAAAATCTTTATGAAAGCCTGTATGATGCCTTAAACCAGTACTATGTTTCCTTGGGTGGTCAGAAATATGTTGATCTTGGTCTTGGGACACACCGTGTGAAGTGCAGAGTGCACAAAGACTTCCGGCTTATTGTAATTGAGGAGAAAGATGTGGTCTATGACCAATTCCCAATTCCACTAATTAACAGACTCGAAAAACATTACCTTGACATCAACAGTGTCCTAATGAGTGGTCAAAAAGACACTGTTAAACAACTGCAGAACTGGGTCGAACAATTTGTGGCTTCAAAAAATCAGCATTCCATTTCACACAACTACTTACCAAAAGATGTGTTCATTGGTTACCATTCAGATACTTGTTCCTCTGTGATACTGCAAGTAGTGGAGAAACTGAGAGATGACACTGAGGATGCAGACATTCAAGACAAACTGTTAAAGGAAGCCAAGCATGTCTTACTAAATTGTGCCACTCCAGATTCTGTGGTACGGTTGGAGTATACTGATTTGCCAGATGCAGAGACAGAGCAACTGTTCCATACATACTTTAAGGAACAGATACACCACTCTCTGGCAGAATTCATTGCCTCTCATATCCCAAAGGGGCATCGGAACCATTACATCTTTACTGAGGTAGGATTTTCCTTTTTTTTTCCTGTGCTGTACTTGATTCTTAAATGGGATTTACTTGTAGATTATTCACTATTGTTACATGTGCTTGTGAAGGTTACAACGTTTTCAAGGTTGTTGACAGCTGCAGATATAAAGCAACTTAAGCAAAAAACAGGGATTTACAACATTGATCACCTGTCAGTGCGACAGTTTGAGACTGAATTTTCCTTCCTCAAGAAAATAAGGTATAAAATTAATTAATTAAAAGTAATTTCTCGCATCCACTGATTATGGATAAGATTATCCACTATGGTCATATGCACAGGAAAAAGAAATGTTCTTTAATTTGTTAGTAAATGTTCTTTTCAGGCAGTTCCTAGACACACAGTGCGCTGATAAGATTCTTCTAGTTCAAATGGACTTTGAGCAGGATTCGGAAAATGCAAATCTTCTTGCATCTGCCAGGTGTGTAGTACATTTCTTAACCTGATCATCTCTATTGATCAGAGAGTGTCTAAAATGTTTAATTGAAAAAAAACAACAACTGGGTTTCCATGCAGGTACTCCTCCATGAATGAAATCATCCGATCAAAGCATATGGATGAATGTAGGGTGTTTGTGTATTTCATCATCAAACTACCAAGAATGGAGGGTGGAACCTTCTACACTGGATTTCAAGGAGGTTAATTTATTCATACTTTTTTCAATTTAAGATAAAATATGTATGTTAAAACATTTGTTTCATTATTATGTACAGTGCATCTCATGTATCTAACCTCATTGGTCTTACAGAGGCATTTTCCATTAATAGAGCCTGATTTTAATGAGTTAAATCGGTGGAAAGAGACCACCATGAGACCACTGCAAACCAGATGTTACTAGGCTGGTGGATCTCAGCACAGTAGTGACACTGACCTAGTAGTAGCGTATTTATGGATATTATGATTGTGTGAGTGTATCAGGTGGAACAGTGTTTCTGGGTTTTATAAACATCTCAATGAGAATAGACTAATAATCAAAATATTCAGTCAACAATGCTTCTGTGGTCTTAAGAAGGGCAAGAATATGATTAAAATAAGGAATAAATCACAACGGTGCATGCTGTTTTGGGAAAATTATTAGCGATGGGGTGACAGAATTGCCTACTCCAAAATTTTCTTATACCAGCACATCCCTAGGCTTTTAATTCCTCTTGCACCACAGCAATTGCCAGAAATCTCAACATCCTCTGTGCTGACTATTATAAAGCACTGACACCTGAGACTCCTTACAAAAACATCACAATATCAACAACTCTGTGTTATTCTTAAATAATAGCACTGTTTAACCCATTTATTAATAATCTCAAATTACAAGGCTCATCTGTTATGAAAGTCCCCGTGAATGGGTTGTTACTGTAAGGATGAAAACATATTTTCAAGAAAGCAGAAATATAAACCTGTTAATCACCTTGTAGCTAGAACTACTGTCAGAGCTTCTAAAATGCAGATGAACAAAATGGCATGTTTAATAATATGGCCATTGTGAACTCATTGTTAAGAAATCCCAGTGTTCCCATGTTCTTCCTAATACAGTCCATGCTTTAATCCACTTTAATTCAGTGTTATTGCTGTGCTAAGAATGATCCACAATACAACAAATATGATTATATGCATTCATACATAAACATGGATGAGTGTATGTGTGTATTATACAGTACACATTTTGTAATTGGTGCATGTCATGTTTTTTTTGTATTTAATTGTTTATAGGGCATTGGATGTCAGTTCACATTGATGACCTTAGAAGTTCTCAAGAGATTGTATCAGATGTCCAGAATCTGAGAAATGTTTCCATTTGTGAGCTCTTTGAGGAAATTCCAATGGAAACATCTGGTATTATTGAATATAAACTTTCATCATTGAGTCATTGATTGAATATAAAAGATTTCTTTTTTTATTACCTTTTTAATGATCCAAGACTGTAAATATCTTAAATTGCCATTTTTGTTGTTTATTTTACAGAGGAACATTCTGATGATTCGGTAAGTATAATATGCGTGTAATAAGTTATTGTTTTTTAAGCAATAATCAATGCCACATGAGCGCTAATTGTGTTTTAGACATTGGAGAAGGTGTTTGATACGACAGCGCTGCTGCGCAGTTGTATCCAGAGCGCTGTGGGCATGCTAAGGGATGCTGAAGATGGAGGAAGTCTTAGTACAAGAAGAGTGAACATCTTGCTTACACTCTTGGATGGCAGCGACAGTCTGAAAGGTTTATCTGTGTTCTATTTAGTTCTCTACTGTGTCTCATTTTGGCAAGGAATTTCATCATTTTAATGATGAGCGTTTTCTCTTGTGCAACAGCTAAGATCATAAAGACATTGAAAATGCGCCTTCATCTCTTGTTGAAAACACGTGAGGACAATGCTGATATGCCCAAAAACTGGGTGTCCAGGGAAGCATCAAATATCGAGGCTCTCCAAGAGGGAGGAACGTTTAAGTAAGCACGCACTGTTGTGAAGCAGAAACACAGCGTAGCCTTTATGCATTTTATAATTATGTTTTTATGAGTGTGACATTTTGCATAAAAAGTAGTTGTGATTACATGGCATTACATGTTAACTGTACAGTATTAACTTTTATAAATACTTTTATTTATTCTGTGAACACTTGTTGATAGACACACCCTGTGGCGTAGAGTACAGAGAGTGGTCACTCCCTGTCTGGCACAGCTGATTTCTGTCATCGACCGTAACTGCAATCTGGACCTTCTGATTGACACTAACAGTGAGGATGAAGTAAAAAATCTGTGGCTTCTCATATTTGACCACAGAACAGTGCTGGATATACCATACATCCAAACTGGGCAAATGTGAGTTACATTAATTATTTATAGTGTCATATAATCATATGTTAATTAAACTAAAAACAGCATTGTACGTCTTGTGGTCGCTGTCATGAATTTACTAAAAAAAGTGAACTGTTTGTGCATAGCGCTGAGTCACAGACCATCCTGATCCAAAGCCATATGTCAGCTGGAAGAACTATGTCCTGCACTATGCCCTTTAGCTGGAGGATTAAAGATCTGTTGGATGACCTCTGGGAGTGCACCTTACAGAGAGAGGGTAATGGACTTTTCATATGTCTCATATTTTGGATGTTATTGAATAATGAAAGCACAGCACAATGCATATAATCATAGGCTGGTTTGGGTGTTTAATAAAACACTGCAATTTTCTCTCTCGCTGTCTCATATACTTATATTGTACA
>JAOVVG010000054.1:16440453-16450657 GCA_028566375.1 Leptodoras nelsoni | reverse complement strand
GTTGTGTGCATTGCAATATTTTGAGCAAAACTGTGCTCTTACCCTGCTAATTGAACCTTCACACTCTGCTCTTACTGTGCAATTAATGAAGATTGGCCACCAGGCTGATAGGGTTAGCCATGAAACCTCCCACACTAAAATGACAGGTGTTTCAGTTTCATTGTCTAACCCCTGTATTTACTTTATGTATTTTCTAAGAGTGTAATATTATACTGAAATCAGATACCAAGAATGTTGGGTTCATTCTGCCCATTTACAATGATTTCTGGTATTCTATAAATGAGAATGTAATATTAATTCGATAATTAAGAAGTTGCTGTTGCTATGAGAGCAGAGACCTTCTTTGATCTCATCTGGAATAATGCTGCGGAAGGAAGATGCAATTATTTCAATCATGTACAGTTAGTCATCCTTGGCATAATTAGAGATCTTTGATTGCAATGGTCTTTTCGTTCGCCTACAGTCACTGTCTGTATGTGTGCTTTTTCTTTAGCTATCTATCTGATTTAAAATTTCCTTTTAAGCAATCAGTAAATTATCACCACAACCAGTTGCCTTTCCTCATGCCAGTTGAATTTTAAAGGTCATTTTGGTTTAAGTATAACTGACTCCTTCATCCACATGCCAGAGATTTGACAGCTACACCAATAATTCAGATCAGCAGACTGCACAGCACCTCTTTATTTCCTGTAATTAGGAGTTAGTCCTAAAACAAACAAATAAATCAAGTAAAAAAAAAAGAAACAAATGCACTGTCTGTGACTAATGGCACACAGATATGGTTTGTAAAAGTCACACTGCCATCTGTTCAGATTACTGTCGGAGGATGATTTTATATTTAACATGCTAGTGATGATGTTTCCAGTGATATTCACTTTGTGCTTTTATCAACATGAGGATATTTTTAGTAATAATCTCTGTAATGGCATGCAGCCCCTATTTCATAGATGGTGGTTGTTCTGTGATGTGTATGCGAAGCATAGCATGTTAGAATAGTAAATCTAAGTAAGAAATGGAGCGTTATTATGATTAATGACCCTGTCTGGAAAGTTTACTTGTGCATTCGAATCAGTATTTAGTCTGACACATTTCTCATCAACCATGCAGGGTTGAATCAATTGCGAAAATGGCAAGACACTGACTTTGATAAAACATCATTTTGATTTATTAGACAATAGGAAAACATGGGCTAAAGAGAAACTTCAGTAATAATAAATCATTTCTACCTTTCTGATGTGAACAGGTTTAATTAAAATGTGCATGTGTTTACTCATGTGCATTATGCTTATTCATTAGGTAAATGTTTTATCTGCTTATCAACAGCTTACATTTGACACGATCCAAGCATAAAGCCGAGCAGTTCAGCATGATGGAACATTGCTCAAGATAAACACTCATAAGCCTGGTTCCCTGGCAGTCCTAAAACTCTTAACCGTTAAATCACTAGCTCAGAGCTGTAACCACTGAGACACCCCAGCCACATGTAAAGTAAAAATACTTTACTAAAAAAAAATATAGCGCTCTATTGCAATATAAGCGTACCATTCACTACAGTTTCAACAGATATGACTTGAAGCTATTTCCAAATATTCATCCTAAATTATCCATTTAAAAACAGCTAGTCCTATGGTAACGTAGCACATGGTGACCACAGAGGATGTCATGAAGCTTTTCCAATAAAAGCTTCCTACAGAGTCGATCTGTGAAGTAAAAATGTAGTATAGGCTGCATGTGCTATAAGAGAGCTCACTGAACCATGTGAATTCAATGACTGAGAACATCAAGAAGATCAATGTTTCCTAAAGCAAATATCTTTCTGTGTACACTGGAAACAAGAAGCTTAATTCGTTATTAAATAGGCTTGTTGTTTATATAGTGCACCTATAGTTATAGGGTGAAGGGCAGACAGCTCTGATGAGCTAAACACAGGAATGTTTTCAAGACTTACCTCAGAATTAAGATTTCAGACAATAAGGATAGATTGCACCCACAATATTTAAGCAATGTTATAGCCTAAATATTGAATATATAGACCACTTCATTTTATACCAGAAATTGAAGTTGAAACTGAAATTGAACTGAATTTAAATACTTTCCACCCTTGTTAGGAAATGGACAAATGATCTACAGCAAGCAAACAAGCCAAACCAAGAAAAATCTGTTTATTATTTTGACTAGAAGCACATTTCTGGTAAAGCTGGCCTTGCTGGTGCAACTAACATGCTAAAAAAAACCCAGCAAGGTCTTTCACAGTTAGGGTAATTACTCAGAATAGGGCTATGTGGGATGATCTGTCACATTCCAATAAAATTTTGCTCATAACTAGAACTGTGTTAGAAATATTAAAGCCAACAGATTGAATAGTTTCTTTCTGCCCTACCTGGTCTGTCCTCCGAAGTCATTTCTAAAGACACTGAATGTCTTCTTTATTATGTCCAGGATTATATAGCTATGAAATATTAGTTTAGCTAACAGGACCATATTGCAGCAGAGCTCTGTCCATGTCTCTTTCCCTGTGGAGTATTTGTCATTTTGTAAACACTTTTGGACCATTATTGGGTTATATTTGCAGTTCATATTTGGTTTAGCTGGATGTAAATACTCCTTATAAGCTGAAAAATTGGAAACTGGACTGATCCATTTGATAATTTGAATACATGTGAATCAATAGTACAGGTTTAACATAAGCATGGTTTGATACAGTAAAAGACAAAGAAAGAAATGACCCTTTGAACAGAATATAGGATATAAGAATAAATTAAAATTGGCCTATTTAAAGAACTTAAAAGTTGCAGTGAGATTCATTAATACTAGAAGCACTTTGGTTAAACAGGGGAGTAGATCTGATAGCTTTTAATGTGGCCATGCTGTGCCCCCTAAAGACTCTTTGACAAAAAAAATTTTTTATTTGAAAACAATGGTTTGACCATTAAATCGAATGTTGGGCTTTGTCCTGTGGATCAAATAGTGCCTCAGTGATTCTGCCCAGCTGTTATGACTCTGCCCCTATGATACACAGTCCTCTCAGACCATTGTTCAGCTCTCCTTGAAGTGCTAATATTACTGATTACCTTTGAAATGGTAATCAGTCATATAACCAAGCGTTACATGATACGAGTTACATGATGCTGCTGCATTCACATGGCCACAAATGGACACTAAAAGATAAATAAATAAATAAATTGATAAGACTTAGCTTCTTTTCATTCGTCTTAATGTGTTTAGAGTCTTTCTCTGTCTATCTTGTCTCCAAGAGCAGTAGGTGCTGAATGACAGGAGTGAAAGACACCCACATACTGCAGGTGATTGAGCCAATTAAGTGCTGCAGCTTGAGCTGAGCTTAGACAATGCAGCTTTGAATCAAAAACAATACGGGTTGTATGCATCAATATAATTATGTATAGGGTGCAGTGTAAAGGTGTGACAGCAAGCTGCATCTCCCATAACTCATCAGCAATGTGTTTGTAACTATAGGCTTGTCAGACACCTTGGTTTCCAGTGGGTGGCTGGTTAGCTGGCATGGCCAATACCAGACGGGGTGACAGGAGGAGCTAGGCGCCCACTGAGGTCTGTGGGCGAGGTTCTGGTAGATGCTAAAGCCTATTCCTCTGTGCCCAGCCTGCCAGTGGCATCACTGAGTCACTGGGGAGGGGGAGAAACACAGCAAGCAGAGACATATGGCATCTGTTCTCTGGTGAGCACGCTTGTCCCTTTTCTGTCTTCTCATCATGTTATGTTATTGACGGTTAATCCAATTAAGCCACTAACAAGGGTATCCTAGGATCTCTTCGCAGTATCAACTAATATGCTCTCATTAACGAGGAAAAGCATAACCATCAGGCTCTGCAAATTCCTAACAAGAGAGACCTTGGAAACTATAAACCTACTAACTGACTATAATTCTCATAATCATTGTTGATGTCAAACTCTCCCTTGTTTACCCCTTGTTATCTCTCTTTCCATGCCTTTCTCTCTCTCTCTCTCTCTCTCTCTGTTATTCCCAGAATATCCATTATAAGTATTATTTCATTTTTATCAGATTGTTGCACTCTCCCTCCACTGCCTCCTACTCCACTGGCTTCATATTACATCAGAGAGGACAGGAGAGTACGCAAGCAAGACATAAAGACGTTGTTGATATTGGCAAAGACAGGCAGAGTGGGTTGTGCTTACAGTTCAGTGAAGCACTGTATAGTGAAAATCTGATGTTATACTCACTGATTTAAAATAAGGCATCCATTTCAAATTGTTATGTTAAATGTGAGATGTTGATCTTGCTATATTTGGCAGCAGTCTTCAAATAAAGAGCTTTTTTCAATATGATATTTTGCCATCAATATCCATGACTCACTGTGATTCACATTCCACCATTTCTATATATAAAATTCCCTTGCTCACTAGCATACATAAAGTCAAAGAAAGCACAAGTGAATTCATATTTGAACTGAATTCTGAATTCTCATTCAGAATAAAGTGGGGCAGTTTTGCTAATTCCTATCCAATTACTTTTTATTTTTATTTCAGGAATCGTGAAGGGCACATCATGGCAACCATTATACACACATGCCCTGTACGGTATTCAGATTCAATTATATAGCCAAATATAGGTGGTAAAAGTTATAACATTACTGATATGAAATTCTTTCAACCTCACAAAAAAGGAGCAAAATAAGTGCCAGACAGGGAGACAGGAAAGGAGACAGATCATAATACATAGAGATAGATAACATAGAAAGGATAAAAGGATTATGATATGATGAAAAGCAGTGCTGTTTGGATCAGATTTTTTACTTTCATTATTTTCTATTGAGGAAAGAAGAACACAGAGAGTGAAGAGTATTAAGACAGAGGAAGATAGGAAGCGAGATTGTGGGAGTGTAGGTGGTGCATATAAGCATCACCGCTCAGTATTATGTTTAGCCGTCTCTCTGCCACATATGATGTCATAGCAGCAGATCATCCAATCAGGAATCTAAGACCTCTCTGCTCTCATTGGTCCCACCCTCCTCTCGGGCTCTCATACTCCACTCGGCTCAACTAGAAAACATACAACATGCTGTCAGATAAGCAGAGAAGACACACACTATCACCAGAAGCACAGCCACACAGAGAAGGAGTGCATGTGTGAGTCTTGTTTCCCTCAGGCATGATGCTAGTACTTACCTCCTCTCCCCTTCCTTCTCTTTACAACCTCTGTGTGTTTCTCTCTCTCCTTTTCTTCACTTCTTCTAAATCCTTCTCTTTTGAATATCTTTTTCCTCCTAGGCAAATGAGTCCTGCTGACCAAGATAGTAAGGAAGGCACGAGTACCAGCAGAGGAATCACTTCCATAATCAGAAGAAACAGTGGTCCTTAAGTGTTCACCGCTCACCTGGATCACAGCTCTGAGATGGGCTGCTCATCTGGCCGTCTGCCCTGTCAGCCTCCAGCTGGTGCACAGCTGCCCACACTGGACCCTGACTCAAACCTGCCCCAGGATGGAAGACCACCCCCTACCACCCCTAAAACTCCAGAGAACCTCTCCACCCTGGATAGGTTGACACAGGCCACAGGAGGCACAGAGAAGTCCTGGTACCGCTGTGTGTTTCCCTTCGGAGTCATCTCCCTTGTGATTGGCATGGCAGGCACTGGGGTCACCTTCACGTTCAACACCTTGCTTCAAACCAAAGTAGTGTCACTGGTTCTGCTTGTAGTTGGTTTTGTCATGTTGTTGGTGGCAGCTGCTTGTTGGAGGGTACATAGGGCAAAGAGGAAGGAGAAGAAGGAAGGAGTTTTCTTCAGTGCTGAGCAGGGCACACTATGAAACACTCTTATGCTCAACTTGACTGATAGGAAACATTCAAGGATGCAGAGGAAAAAGACAGTCCCTCCTTACTTGTAGGACAATTTGTAGGACATACTTCTTCTTGTTGGAAGGAATTTGGCCTTCTTAGAAGGTAAGTTTTATACAGGACTTCTAAAAGCAGCACTTAAGAACTGGCTATGCTGGCAGCCCTTGGGGCATGGGGATCAAACTGATCTGAGTATGAACACAAACAGAGCAGTTCAAGAAACATAAGTTTGAGAGGAGACCTTTTCTGAAACCCGTTCCACTTCTACTTGCACTGTATTTCAGAGGACCATACTGCAAGAATGTAGTAAACTGTGTGTGTACTTATTACTGGACTTTATTCTGACATCAAGGTCCCTTACAGTGCTGCAAGTCTCATTCATATGTTCTACTGTAGGCAAAATGCCAAGAAACACAGATGGATGCAAAATTTCAGTGAAAGAGCGAAAGTATTTGGCTTCTTTTCAGAAAGTTCCAGTTCTTACTGGAATATAGAAGAGAAGACCTCTCTAAAGGTTACTAACAAGAATTTGACAGCTGGTCAATATAAGAGGAGGAACCATGAGTCAGTAGATCCAGCACTGGGCAAGAAAAAGGAAATTATTTCTTCAATGAGTATTAAAGGCTGAAAAGTTCTCAGCCTCTTAGAAGAATTCTCTCAGAAGAATTAGAAATACAGAAGTCACTGGTCCTTAACCCTTCATAATCTGCTCGACCTAAAGTGGTAAAGATATATATGTGTTGTTGTGATGTTGGATACTTTTTGCAAAGATATATTTTGGTGGTGTTGTTGAAAAGTAAAGTGTGTGTATGTGTTTGTGTGTATGTGTCCCCTCAAAAGCTTGTATGTGTTTCTGCACAGTGTTTGCAAAAGCACTCAGGTATTTGAGTGGGTTCCTACTTTGCTGTAAGACTGATGGCAGAAAGTGCTTTATCATAAAAGTCATTAGCAGGTCTTTCTCAACTGCTGAGCGTGGAGCCCTCTAGAGAGCTGGTGATAAGAGTCATATGATTTGGAGTGTGTTACTCTTGCATTTGCAGTTAGTCATGCTGTTGTGCTATTGAATACTGAAATATTTTATTCTTTGTAAACAAATGAATGTATTACCTGCTTGATAGGTTATTAAATATGTTGTGATAATCAGTTGTTTTACAATATAAAAGAGAATGAAATGAAGGAGAATGAACACCAGGTCTAATCTCTCTATGTATAAGCACTGTAATCTAGCTTTTCTTTATATTTTAGAAGAGGCTCTTTTTGTATCGCTGTGAGCAGAATGGCAGACTGTTTTGTATATTGTGTCTAGTCTTTCAGTGCCTGTTTTTTTTTTACATTCATGTTTTCTTAGTAGCTTTCACTAGAGGTGCAATGGCATCAAAAGGATTATTCAGTGCTCTTTAACAGCTCATTGATCTCATAGCTATTAATAGCATTACAACCAGAAATGATGAGAGTAGTGACAGGGACACCTGAGCTGCATAGAAATTGCCGGGCATGATGTAAGAGACAAGAACGCCTGAATAAACACTGATTCTACCATGTGCCCTCAGCTGCATGCTGACATTGTAGTGCCTGTCTATGCCCTTTTACTTGCAGCTATGACGATATACAGAAAGAAAAATGGAGGGGAATAGGAAGCGAGAAAGAGAGAAGGGGGGGGGGGGGGGGGTTCTTGAATTCATTGATAAAAAAGCAGCCGGAAATAGTCCTGCGTGCTTGGAATACAAATCAGCACAAAGCTAAGCACCAGTCCTGCATTACGTGCTGTTATGCCTTACACACCAATCCATGTGCTTTATGGTGCACAATACTCATAATCCATACATTCCACAACATAAGCTCTGCATTAATTAGCTTAAAATGTGTCTATGTGAGTGAAATGTGTAAGCACTGAAACGTCATTTGCATCTCAAATCTAAAGAAACCTAAAGGCATTTCTACTCAAAATGTGGCATACATGCTAGTAATCCCACACATACAACGCACAGCATACCTTTTTCTCTGAGAAAAAAAATCAGGTGATCATGACTTTGAAAGCTACCACATGCTGAGGAATAAATATAGTGTATGTAGCTTTTTGGCCAAGACTATCAAGTAGAGGCATCCTGATTCCAAACAATATATAATGTATGTATGTATGTGTGTGCATGTGTGTGTGTGTGTGTTTATTTTTTAGTGTTGTATGTTAATAGATACATTTATAGATTTTTGACTATGAAAAAATGTGTATTAAATACAAATGCAACACACCTGATGCATTGTTGTATTTATTAAGGCTGTAAGTGGCTTTCAGAAAACCTGAATGCTTTATTTATGGATTAACAGGCAATTCTTCAGAACAGCACTAATACACGTCCTCCAGACAAAAAAAGCACTCTACCTTTTTTTGCGTCGTCATTAATATTCACACAGCCATCTCCACCCCTAACCCACTCACCCTCCTCTCTCATCCCCCACAGAGAACCACAAAGACTGTTTTCAGTGCCTGCCATGATCTGTTAGCTAAAAATAACTGCGTGACAAAGTAAGAAGGAAGGAAAGATGGAGAGAGAGAGAGAGAGAAAGAGAGAGAGAGAGAGACACATTTGCGAATGCATGATTCTATAGAATGTCTGAGAGAAGAGAGACTGTTTATAACTTTAAAAACAGGGGTTTATATCCATCAACTTGGAAAAGGATAAAAGAAGGAAAAGAAGCTCCCATCTGGATGTTATGCTCTTTGAGAAGGAAGAAAGAGTGCAGGAATGATACCACCTGGAGATGGGTGACAGTGAAAAAGATTGACAATATGGTAAATAATCTACATATGACAAATCTCTCCATGTCTCTTAATTAGTGGGCATTTATTATCTTCGGAAAATGGCACTGGGGTTGCTGAAAGCTTTTTTTTTTTAATATATATATATATATTATTAACCTTTCTGAGCTTATGTAGAATGAAGACTATGTTTACTGTTAGATTATTCATCGAGACAAAGATACTATAACAAGATACTGCCCATAGTAGCCAGAAATATTTAGGAGAATTCTAACTGGGTCTTTAGGTCACTAGCTCTGAAATGAAATTTGTCCTATTTTTCTATTGATCTTTCTACCTGGCCATTTGTATTAAAAAATTCAAATGATTTCAGTCTTAAATGTATGATGTATAACTGCAGATATGGGACAATCCTATGACTGAATTAAAATGATTTGACTGTCTACATGGTTATCGAAGCTGGTGTCACCAAATGCAGTGAGGTCACTAATAATTTCTTGCATTTTGTAGACACCCCATCTAGTGTGGTGTACAATCATAAAACAATAAAGGCAGTAATAATGACATCCCATACAGCACCTACACAAAATCAACCTTTCTAAAATGGCAAAAACCTCACAAATTAGACTCAAAATGAGCACAACGGGCAGTTTCTACAAGAGACACAGGACCTGCTGCACCAGGGGCAGCAAGAGCTTGTAAAGCAAGCCTTATAAAGAATATAACACATACAGAATGATGATTAAAAAAACGGTTGATCTAATGAAAGTTAAACTTAAACGCAAAATGAATCTACCTCTGCACTCTTTGTTCTACTTAAATTTCAGTCCTACAGTATATGATACTTGGATGAAAGGGATAACGTCTATAATGTGTTTGCTTGTGAGTGTGTTTGTGTGTGTAAGAGAGAGAGAGCAAGAGATATGTGTTACCATGGAAAATCCCTCAAGTAAAGAATAGCTCTTGCAGTCTTTCATGCATCATCGTCCACGAAGTACTATTTTTAGGGTTTATTGCAGACTTAAACGTCAGTAGTAAAGCATGCCTCTGTATTCTTTCTACATGCTAACCAAAATGTTCTTAAAAGTCAAATTTCTCTCAAAATGATAAAACAGCTATGGTAAAAGCCATTTGCTTTAACAAGATTTGTTGGCCAACAGCACAGCACAGTTTATAACAGGAATAACTGCATTACAAAGGGAATGCATTGATGTATAACTGCATAACAAAAATGATGGTATTCTCAGTTTCTCAGGTTAAATCGATATATAGTACGATGCAATATACAGGTCCTTCTCAAAAAATTAGCATATTGTGATAACATTCATTATTTTCTGTAATGTACTGATAAACATTAGACTTTTATTTATATTTTAAATTCATTGCACACCAACTGAAATATTTCAGGTCTTTTATTGTTTTAATACTGATGATATTGGCATACAGCTCATTAAAAACCCAAAATTTTGAGTGTGGGTACTTGACACTGGACTTCAGTCATTTTGGCATTTCCTTCTCCCCAGGCTTCCTCCAGACTCTGGCACCTTGATTTCCGAATGACATGCAAAATTTGCTTTCATCCGAAAAAAGTACTTTGGACCACTGAGCAACAGTC
>JAOVVG010000054.1:16398970-16412302 GCA_028566375.1 Leptodoras nelsoni | reverse complement strand
GGGTATTTACATGCAAAAAAAGTACGACAGTCAAAGTCTCCAGAAGAGCTGGGGCAGATTCTCCAGGATTCTTACTGAGTGTCTTGGAGAATCTGACACAGCTCTTCTGGAGACTTTGACTGTTGCACTTACGTTTTTTTTGCATGCAAAACCCAGCAGCCTACAAACATTTTTGCATAACATTTCATTATTTATTGGAAAAGTAACATTTGGAAATATAAATGCTTTAATAATGCAGAACTCAAACTATCAGTCAGAAAAGTTGGTACTACAAAAGTTGTATCTAAAAACATTACCTTACCATCATTATCTACATTATAATGGAAGTAGAAAATCTGCAGGATTTTTTTAAATAGGGAAAGAAAACCTACTCTCTTTTTTCTGGCTGAGCATTTCCGCGACACAGCAGGCCTTCATCGCATGGACAGATCTGGTTGATGCTAAATGCCAGTCCTCCATCTGGCACGAAGCAGCTCTCTCCCAGTACCAGTCGACGCTTGCACACCCTCTCACCATGATGACGGGCGCAGCACATCGAAGCCCCACAGTCTTTGTCTACTTTACACCGGGCACCTGAGAACAACAGACGGTCCACATTTAGTAACTGATGCACAGGCTGAAGTCCTATTCATCATGCACTGGAACGGTTGTGCTTGAAACTGAGTTTACTTTGGATAATCTTGCCCTTACCTTCCTGTCCTTCTGGAATGCTCCGGATGCATCTGCCAAACATGCAGCTGAGTCCCCGTACACACTGGGCATCCCGCCGGCAATATTTGCCTTCTTGTCTGAGGGGAACACATAGGCCAAAGTGACGGTCGCAGGAGAAACCCTTTCCACAGGCACGATCCTGGTCACAGGCCACCTACAAACGGACGCACACATTTAGAACCAAATTCAGGCAACTACATGCAAATCGCGCAGCTTGTTTAACATCTAAACTCAATGCGGTTGAGTAGTGAATGCAGGTTTTGCTGAGATGTGATGTACCTTATTTTTGATGATCGTGCATCTGAGTTGCAGTGTATTTGAGAATGATTTAATTTAGTCTTATCTATTTGATTTTGTAAAAATGAGATCTGCTTAATATCTCAGTCGTTTCTCCTAGACAACAGTGAGATCAGACGGAAACACAAAGAAGACTTTAGCTTAAGTCTTGAATATTCTTTGCTGAGAAATAGATTCCACACATGTCTCTTCTTGAGGCTTAGAAGAGATCTTATTAAAATCTCACACTGAGCTCAGATTTGTCAGTCTGTAAGCTAGCATTGCATATGCATGGGCTAGTTCTTTTCATAAAAGGCAACTATTAAATATAAAATTCTAGTTCACTTGTTTTTACAATGAACTTTGGACAGATTAGAACAGCTTAAAGAACAGACTGGTGTCACTTTTTTTCACCAACATAACAAACACCACCTCACCATATCACCCTTTTGGCTGTTGGGAAATGACTCTGTCTCTCGTTCTCTCAGCCCCATAGGTCCTTCTTCTGGTGGGCTGTATGGCATTGATAGCATCCAGGCCCAGATCCGCGCTTGAACGGCTGACGCAGACATACACGCAAACAGGATGTACAGGAACCTCGCTGTAGTGTTCATGTTCGTTGAGTACACAAGTCCCAAACTGTCTGAATAAAGCGTGACCACCAAAATAGCTAGAAATGCCTCGTCTCTGTTAGAGTCACCAAATCAGTCAGTCCTGTCTGTGAAGCTCTCTCTGTATGGCATCAGTGGCTTACCAGCACATGTCCTGCACCTTATATACCCAGATGCAGCCACTCTTTCTCTTGTGCTTGTGTTTGTTAAAGCCATAGGATAGGAGGAGACAATTAGTAGTTACAGGATTAGCAAAATTGCTTGCACCGCCCCTCGACACCCCAATAGTAAATTTATCAGCTGCAGAGGTGAAATGAGGGGGCAGGGACGAGGTCGTCTGGGCTAATGGACAGATAACAGGCTCTGACAATGGGGCAAAGCAAGCAGCTCACCTCCTTTCACAGGCATACGCAGGGTGAGGCTCTGAATGGCAGACAAACAGCTCATAGAGACCTGGAGCGTATGCAGAGGGTTGCTTGCTGTTGACCTCAGCCCCTGCCTCTAGACAAACAGTCCCCTCAACCCTTATACAGACCCCCTATAGACCCCCTCAGCCCCATGCTGGGAGTAATTTGCAGAAGCGCTTTGCACAAACGACCCTGGCGATCTCGGTAAACATAATTATCACCAGCGATCAGTAGTCTGCAGCAGGAGAAATGAGCGGCAACGGATGCTGAGAGCAGGCTTCTGTTTTTTACTCACTCTTTTCAGTTTATTATATTTGTACAGATAAAAGATTCCCTTACTTTAACAATGCAAATGAAATCAGATTTAGTTATCACACGTTATCACAAGTCTTAAATGTAATATAGACTGTATTTCTTTTTACTTATTATAGCCAAAAAATTATATTAAAGCATTTTAAGACTACATATTATAACATGTTCTGCATCTGTAGTGTAAGTTCTGCATCTCTCTCTCTCTCTCTCTCTCTCTCTCTCGCAGACACACACATTTCTTTTAAAAAATCTGAATTCCAATGGTGAGACAAATGCCAAATACCTTATTTACTTTCCGCTTTATATCTCCCAGATTACTATGTAAGACCTTGCACATTATCTCTGCTGTTACTGGCACTTACACCTACATTTTTGTCCAGTCAAAATAAATCTGGTAAAGAGGTAAGAACCAAAATGACTGGCTAAATTTAGGTTTAAATTACTGACTTGCCTTCCTTTTGCATAGTTCTGTGCCAAACAAACCAAAACCAAAGTTTCTACCATTTAAAAATCTATAAAAAGCAATCACAACAACCAAAAAAAACCCACATTTAGCAGCAAATCAATGTCTTTGCTACAGCGGTGACAGACCTTAATGACAAAGTTAAAACCCAGTGAGTGGATAAGATCTAATTCCCCAGTTTGGCTGGATCATTGTGTTGGAAAGCAGACGCATTGTTTCCCATGTACGCAGTCTGCTGTCTGCCACTCTGTTGTCTCATTAGGAGCCAATTAAACACCTTTTAACGATGGCTAAAATGATAATGAGCGACAGACAATGGAGTGCCATGACATGTACAGCATTTTTCAAATGATTTATTATTTAATTTTATTTGGTTCAGTCAATTTATTCATCATTATTATTTTTTTTATTATTGATTTTTACTTCTTGTTCCACCCTGTTTATTTCTTTTGCCTCAGAAATAGAAGAGCTGCAAACCACCTCATCAGTGCTGTAATGTTCATGTAAAATATGTCTCATGAAACAACATCTGTCAGTTTATTCATGTTGTCAGTATTTCAAAACAAAAATGTCTAAACAGATCATGGTAACAGCCTATCCTGCTGTGTATCTTTAAAATAAGCAAAATAAGCAATAAGCATTTCACTAGATACATACACTTTCTGAACAGATGTGTAAAGGGCTGTGAGCCACAGCGAGCAGTCTGTTCCTAATCTAACTCAGATTGTTTATTTGTGCCAAAATCACTCATATTCAAAATCTCTACTGATTTGATCTGCACTGATCCTGATTCAGAATCTGAAGAGGAAACGACAGGAAATTAATGACATGTCCAAATGGTCTGTTTGGAGTGAATATGAAAATGGAAAAGACTAGCATTTAGATAGATAGATAGATAGATAGATAGATAGATAGATAGATAGATAGATAGATAGATAGATAGATAGATAGATTCATGTATTACAGCACCAAGTAAAATAATAAAATCAATAAACAAGAGCAGAATAGTACTGCATTTCCAAAGTGCTACATACATTATTGCACAGAAACAAAGTAGAGGTTTAAATTATGTAATAAAAATATAGTGCAAAACTTCCATGGAAAGTATAATTATATAAATATTAGGTGTGTACGTATAGATGCATAGACAAAGTGGCAGTGCAGTGCATAGCTATATGAGTAGCGAGATGTAATAATATCCAGCAGTGCTCAGTGAGCCTATCCTGAATTGGTTAATTATAGAAATTAATAATGCCCCGGCACAGTGAAGCGGTGTTGTACAACGTGATCACTGTTGGTACAAATGATTTCCTGTACCGTTCCTTGCTACAGCAGAGCTGTTGCTGAAAGTGCTCTGCTGTCTGACCAGCAGCTTATGGAGGAAGTGGGATGTGTTGTCCAAAATAGCAGTGATTTTGTTTAGTGACCTCCTTTCAAACACCACCTCAAAACCATACATTGAGCAACCCAAAACTGAGCCAGCCTTTACTGAGATTAGCTATCTGGCAAATTAAAGTCTGTCACAGGTAGACACAGTCGTGAATTGTATTGTTATATGGATTCTTATATTATAGTAGAAAAACCTGTTAAAATATAGCATTGCACTCAAGATCACTAACATTAGCTAAATGACTTAGAGATCTTAGTGCATGTGTTCTGTAGTCTACAGTTGAAAATGCTTCTGTAGTGTAATCACTTTAAAACTGCATTCTCTGCTACAGTGTATCTTAACACTTTTTCTCCAACACACACACACACACACACCAGTACAATGTTTAATTATGTGCTGATCATCACTGCAGGGGGTGGATCACTCAGATAACACTGTAATTAGCGTCACATTAGTGATCGCCAAATAACTCCTACATGTAGCCATTGTAAAACAATTGAAATGCATTCTAATAATGGCCAGGCTGTGTGTATTGTATGTTTGCTTCAGTATTGATGGACTAATGTGATTTCATTTAATAGGATTTAATGCTATTTTTGTCATCACTGGCACCGAAGCATCATTTTATTCTAATCAAATTTTAAGCAGACATTTTGAAAGACAGCTGGTGTATAAAACCCTAAAAATGCCCAGCTCATACAGTGGTGCTTTGGTTGCTCTCTGTCTTGAAATTACTTCTTATTATTTTGAAGCCATTGTCTCAGCCCCATGTAAATGACCAACACAAGTCTGCTCTGATAGTCTGAGTGCCATTAGGAGCCAATTAAAAGCCCTTATCAGTAAATGATGACTGAACTGATAATGGGGTGAGACGTTGGAATCAGGCTAGAGAAGTGTGTGTGTGTTTGTGTGTGTGTTTTGGGGTTGGCCTGAGGGGGCGGGGTTGGGGTAGTGTGTGTTTGTGTCAGTCTTCATGGATGTCTTCAATCAAATATAGGCAATCAATACTATAGATTTTGAAAAGAACCTCATACAGATCATGCTGGGAGAATCATTTCTTCAGCAATGCTAAAATCTGTACATTTTAAAACATATACAGTATAGAACATATACATAAGAGAAACGTTGAATGTTGCCTCATTATTCACTTGAAATATTAAAGATGATTGATGTATTTTCATGTTTTTTATTTAAATCTTATCTTATCATTACTTTTTTTTATTTGTTTATTGAGAAGAAAGGATAAACACTCATTTACAAAGAAATTGTCTCCATATTTGTTCCACACTTTTATGCAAAACACTAAAACAAAAATAATAAAAATTAATTAATAAAAAAAAGTATATAAACAAACAATCCAGAACAAACACCCCACCTCTCCCAACCCGACCCAAGAGACCTCCACCTAAGTCAAACCAGTGCACTACATATGCAGTACACGAACTTCTATCAGATTATTGCTTAGTATTTCCTGCAAAGCAGACCAAGAACCTTCAATGTCCTTCAATTCAGAGAAATTTTAAGGATGCCAAAATGTATCCTCTGTGTTCTTAAATTACCCACAATCCTGGGCGCAACATCGCAACTAGTATCCACACATACTTTTAACTGTAGCATGGAATTGAAGAAGGGACCTCTATGTTACAGTACATTATTTAAAATAGGAAAACAAAATACAGAAAGGTGCGAATTCTCAAGAAGAATCCATAGAACATGTTATGTTTTACTGCCCAAAATGAGAGAAGAGAACTGATACAGAAATTTTAAGAAATAAAGTTGTGGTCTTTTACAAAGAAGCTCTCGGGAGAGGTGTTATCTATTTTTGTTAGGAGAATTTATTTTGTTATTTTTAATTTTTTCTACATTTTTATTATTAGAATTAGTAAATCTATAGTTAGATACCCAATCCACGCTCCTTTCCAGTTGCTGGAAGCAATGCAGTATATCATTGTTTGCCAACTGCCAAAAAGCAAAGAAGCAGAAGAATAAGAAGAGGAAGAGGAAGGTGGGTTTCAGTGAAGAAATCTTGCACACTTGCTAGACTGTTATGTGGTCTCCAAATGTTAGGAAAGACTTGGAAGGATCCATCCTACCAAGAGCATGTCCTTGATATTGGGAAACAAGAAAAGATCCTTAAACATACCAATGTGAACAACAGGCCACATTCTCTACTCAACCACATAATCCAACACAGGCTTGTTACTTGGAAGTACAGATGTCTGAATGTTGTACACTAACAAACTGGTGTAACATCTAACCCTTAGAGAATTTCTTTTTTCTTCTTCTCTAAAGTACTTACACTTTCACATCATATAGCATTTATTAGGTGTTGCTCATCACTGCAGGGGGTGAATCACTTGGATCACCATGCAGTTACTCTTCCATTAGCCATTTACAAATAACATGTAGATTTAGCCATTGTAAAACAGGTGGAGTCCTTTATGTTGACGGGCAGCCAGTGTGTATTGTATGTTTATTTTTGTGTGTCATGGATGTGGATTCATTTAATGGATGAAGCCTTACACATTAGCTTTGCTGTCACTGGCACCTGGGCATGAATTTTATTAAAAAAAGAGCATTTTGAAGTTTTGAGTTAGCTAATATCAAAAAAAGAAAAGAAAAAGGTATAATACTTTGTGTGAATTTACGAATTCAGCCAAAAGCTGAAGCAAAAAAAAAGATAGTGACACATGTCTTATATGAGCAGCCTTGGGAAGCATTAAGACTCTCTTCTAGAATATTCATCTGTTGTCCCAGTTCAGTTCTCTATAACAGTTTTGTCTGAAACATGGTTGAATTAAGAAGTATCCATGTTCAACTTACCCCATTACAATAACATTCCATACTGTAGAATGGATAGACCCAGTGGTGCTGTATCTCTGTTAGAAATTGCATTCATATTTCTGTGATCTGAGTGTCTAACACAATTATGGGTTACTTATGGAACATTTCATTATTAATTAACTAATAAGTATTACAGCCAACTCTGCTATGCTAAATGATAAGAGAAAGAGAGATCCTGTTTATATCTGATCATCTCCCAGTATTTGCTCTTATCTCACAGTTCACTCACAAAGTACCTAAAAATTCAAAGTAAGAAAATTTACAAATATCAGCAAATTCATTAACCTTATTTTAGATAATGCTCTTACTGAACCCCATGCATGAAAAGCATATTCTGCTTTCAGTAAAACTATTAACCAAGTCGTCAGCTTAGCTTTTCTATTCCAGTTATGCAGCCAAGCCAAATACAGAAATCCTGGCTCACCAGATCCAAAGATGGATATTGTTAGTGAATTCCACAACATATTTGTTCATATTGGGCCTTCATTAGCTGCAAGTATACATGACACACCTCTGTCCCTTCCAACTCCCCATCCAGTGTTGAATTCTCTCGCAATCCAACAGATAACATTAAAAGAATTGCGTGACACAATAAATAACCTCAAGCCCACCTCTGCAAAACTTGATGAACTTAGTGCAGGACCTTTTTAAGAAATGCCTTCAATAGAGCTCAAAGCCTTTACTTCATGTTATCAACCAGGCTTTAATCTCCAGTATCATTCCTGATGAGTTAAAAAAAGTCATCTCAATCCATAAATCTGATGATCCATCTATATTTTTCAACTACAGGCAAATTTCTATCCTCCCATGTCTTTCTAAAATAGTCTGTACCAACACCAATATGGACCCAAAGCACTCAATATTAAAGAAATACCACAGTAATTTTCAGTAATCTATCCAAACCATTTAATACAGTTGTTAATAATGTTGCATCTAAGCTAGTTCTTTCAAAATTAATCTTACCATCTCACAGAGTCTTCCAAAGCAATTTGTCAGAATGGTTGCATTATCTCCATACCATGCTAGTTCACAACCCCTATTCTTGAACTTAAACATTCTAAATGTATATGAAATAGTAAATGTATCAGTAAATATAAATTGCTCCTATTCCAGAATTGCCTCAAACAAGCCCTTGCTGACTTATTTTTATTAGTTTTAGTTATTAAACTAAAAAGAAATGAAACGAAATAATATTAGTGAGGTCACACACTGATGTTGCAGGAGACCTGGCATAGTCAGTGTTCTGGTATATGTTGTTCAGTGGGGTTAAGGCAGGGGTGGGCAAACTTTTTGACTTGGGGGCCACAATGGGTTCTAAAATTTGACAGAGGGGCCGGGCCAGGAGCATTTGCACACGCAATTTAATTTATTATTATTATACATTTCAATTGAAGGTGCAAAGTTAATGAAATCAACATTTACTGGGAAAAGATCAATGGAACACTTTCAACATTCAAAACATATTATTACCCAATGAAATACTCAAGCTCAATAATTTTTAATTGTTTTAAACCCTGCAAAATCTCACATCTCAGAAAAAAATTCTGCTGAGCCTGTAAATTAGCTGCCAACCTCTGAGCAGTAGCCGCTCATCCTTCTGTTGACTGCTTACTAGCGTAGTTTGCATGCTTCGTAGCAAAGTGACGGCTGATATTGTACTCTTTGAAAATTGCAACCATTTCTTGGCATATCAGACATACAGCCGTTGATCGGACCTCAGTGAAAAAATATTTTGTTGTCCACTCCTTTTTAAACAATCGGCACTCAGTGTCCACTTTTCTTTTCTTTGGTCTGCTCATTTTTGGGTTAAGGTCAGCGTTTTTCCACACCAACTTTGGCAGACAATGCCTTCATGAACCTTGCTTTGTGCACAGGCGCAGTGTCATGCTGGAATATTTTTGGGCCTCTTAGTTCCAGTGTTGGGAAACTGTAATGCTACAGCATACAAAGAAATCCTATGCAATTATATCCTATATCCTATATTTGTGGCAACAGTTCGGGGATTGAACACATGTGGATATGATGGTCAGATGTGCACACACTTTTGGCAATATGATGTATCCTTATTCAATCATCTTCTGTTTCTCCCAACAATTTTCACAGCATATTAAAATAAGCATGAGAACTTGTTACTGGCAGGTTGTCAAGAGGTGATCTCACTGTGAAATTAACACACAAGCACTGAGACAAAGCATCACTACAGACAGTTCTACTAATGTTATTTTTATCTCTTCTCCTTAAACTTTGTCACTAATCACACAATCATTTCATATCAGCATTCTGTTATCTGACTGATACGATGGCCAGTGGTGGATGGAGTATCTAACAAATCAAGTCAGTTCTCAAAAAAAGGAGGGTATTAAAGCTGTAGTACATTTTGTGCTAACAGTACAATACACACAATAACTACAAAGTGTGTCTGTTGTTTTTCATCAGCTTTTGTTGGTAACTTTAAGTTATAAAATGGGTTTTATATGCTTTGGCAAATAACTCAGTCTTATTTATATATGGCGTTTTACTGTATGGTATTAAATTATGGGGAAATTGTATTACCCTGACCAACAACAATGGCTGGGTAATGAGGCTTAGTGATTACGGAGTAAAAGCTGAAAACATTCACCTCTTCAGTCTTGCTGAAATCTTTACAGGCCAAATTGCAAATGGCATCACAAGCACATTCCTCAATAGTTGTAAAACCTGCAGGCACAGAATCAATAACTTAACATCTGGCTCTGCATGACCTGAACTACATCTGATTTCTAACAAACGATGTAATAATTTGGGTCCCTATTGCTCACATTCATTTTGCTTTCTGTAAATTTTGGATTCGGTTGATTTCATTTGCTCAGTGTCAGATGACATCACTGTAGATGTCGCTTCCAGTGTTTTTGTCATTTCTGTATGTTCATATTCTATTCTTCCACACAATCCCAGTGGCATTTTTATGTTCTCTGAAATGAATTTTACTTTGTGTTCTATGCATTTTGCATTAGCAGCATCCGTGACACATATACATATACATTCTACAAGTGTAGATGTTTGGTGTTGGTGAATTATATTTAAACAAGCTGATTCCTACAATGATATAAGATGTTAAATGATGGAAGTGGCAACATTTTAGTACTTTTCTAAACATTTATCAGTGCCTTATACTAGTCTATAATCATAAAACATAAATGTCTATATTGGGTTTATGAGTTGGGTTAGGGTTAGGGTTAAGGTTAGGGTTAGGGTCCTGAGTGTGCTATGCTTGTTTCATAATGTCACATGTTATGTGGGATCCTTTAAAAAAATAGTTAGCAAGGGTTGAGATGGTGCTGATATTAATAAATCAGACACTTGACTGTAACCAAGACAAAAATAAAATCTTGCAAGTGAAAGCACAGTTACAATAAGTACTTACTGAAATATAATTTCCATGTAATCATTTCAAGATTTACACTAATCCCAGTGCTCACTGTGGAGGGCAGGGGAATGCCCTGGACAGGTTACTAGTCCATTGCATGGCTCACACACATTTATAAGGGCAATTTAGTGTCTACAATTTGTCTGCCTCTTTGGATTGTGGGAGGAAACCAGAGCTCCTGGAGGAAACCCAGACAGACACAGAGAGAACATGCAAACTCCATGGCCTGGGAAATGGAACTTCGGTGCCACCCTTACACAGGCCTTCTCAAACTGTTTTTGAGAGCTTGGTTTCTAGTGCTTTTATCCTTCATACAAGACTTTCCTTCCCTTGAACCTGTTTCTAATAACAGCTGAGCAATCATGATTTCTACACTAATCAGAAACATGCCACTGCTTGGTGCCAGATGGATGGAGAGAATGAGAGAGAGGAGGATAAGGAAGCAGACCAAGAAGAAGATTTAGAGCAGAGGTTATCTAGGATTCTCATAACAACTTTGTCATCATTTCAAAAGATTATGTAAGCAGCTATTCCTCATCCTACTCAGGCATGCCTACTACAGGTGGATTCCAATAAATAACTATGGAACACTCTGCTCCGATAACAAAGAAGTGATTGTCTCCATTTCCAGTAAATCCATTGGCCTTGACCATTTACTTTAGGAAAAACAACTACTCTTGAACACTTTGAACCACAAGTAATTTTGAACAAGAGAGAACTGGTGCCTCCTTTAATACATCTGTTTACTTTACAGCTTAGAGTTACATTACAGGATGTAAATATGCTGCATTAATGAACAGGACATCTGAACAGCAATTCAAGTGCCAGGAAGTGGTTGCTCTCCAGATTGCCCCTTGAATAAGTTCAGATGTTAGTCTTCCAAAAGCAGAAATACTTGTCATTTTGTCTTAAGAGAAATGTCATGGTTTAAATTACGGTTCATATCATATACATCGTCTGCTATACATCGTCTGGTCAAATATGCACCTTTGCTGTTTGGACATGTTTTGGTTGAGGGTTATGGATTCAAAATAGAAGTGTTAGTACAGTTTACACTCATAAATTCCCTCATAACGGATCCCACACGCTACATCTGGGCTGTATAACTGGAAGAACAAACCACCAACATTGCATAACTTTGGTGTAGAACTTGCCAGTTTCAAGTACAAATAGCTGTATTTACATCAGCATAAACGGAGTTTCTTTTAAGGAGTGTTTTTTAAGAGTGAGAATGGGGCTTGATATGTGTGCCATCATGACATCAGTCAGTGTAAAATGTGTAGGAAACAGGAATGACTTCCACTCCATCACTGATCAATATGCACTTAGCCTGCCTGACAAATTCATGGCACTGCTCCGAAAGCAGCACAAGGACACAACTAATACCTGTGGCCATCTCAAATAAACAATATCGTTTAGGGCTTTTCATTCATTATCTGTTTAATTGGGTTGTATTATTTTTAAAGGATGCTTTGACAGTTTCTGTAAATTCAATTTACTGTGCACACCCAGGTGTTAACAAAGTCTCGACAGGAAATCACTTTTTTTTCATGGCCTTATTCAGTCACCCAGACAGGAATGGTGGGAACACATGCTGTAGTGTGTGTGCCTCTGTAAGAAACAGTGTGTGTGTGTGTGTGTGTGTGTGTTCTCATGGGCTTGATTTTGGAAAGCTAATCTCTCTGTGGGAGTATCGGCACTTTGTGGTGCTCTGCAGCTGTGTGGGATCCTGCTAAATTGTTCCACTTGATCCTCTCACTCTTCCAGATATGTTAGACAGAATTGTTGTACTGTTCTTGCCATAGTTACAGGCTATGTGTCAGGTAAAGTGTGCAAAAATATTAGCACTGACAATTTTTTTTACTGTCATACATGTAGGCTCAGGGGAAGAGATGGATAACATGTCTAAAATAGAATAGTTTGAGTTTGCAAGAACTCCCTGTAACATTTTGTTTGATGTTTCATGGGCACACACACAGGGTTGCATGGATGGTGAGCTTAACCCTTTATACCCCAGCAGAATTTTAGAACACTGCAGGTGATCAATGAGAACAGCAAATACATTTCTTTATTCTTTTGTCAACCTGCAAACAAACAGCTATAGTTAGAAAAAAAATGACAATTGTTTTGTTTGAAAGGGGTGATTTGTATTTTAATTAAAGATTAAAAAAATCATAAATTGTGGTTTTAACATCTTTTTATGTTGTTGCTGTTTATCACCGGTCAATTTTTAAGAGAAATGATTGTTGCCTCATTATTCAGTTGACTTTATTTGAGACAAGTGAAATATTAAAGATGATGTCATTTCATGTTTTTAAATAGAAAGAAAACTGCATAGTGTGTAGGGAACTAGAGAACATTGGTATATCAGTTCACTGGAAGTTCTGCTGTGCTGCTGCTTAATGATTGGCTGATTTGATTTTACCTCAGAGACCCGTCCCCGCAATGGAAGAGAAGAAGGTTGCTTTTTTTTTTTTGCCATGGAATAAATAATGATCAGGGACAGTATAACAGTATAAAAATAATTTATAATGAGAATTCAAAGGTTCATGTAAAGGAGGATTTCACATAGGAGTTTGCGGATGTGTTATGCGGATTCGTCTCCTTTGTCATCTACGTCATCACTACAATTATGTAACATACGTACAACAATATAGCAACCCAAAAACAGTTAGAACTTCTTCATTCTCCATTGTTCCTTTCAATTTTTAGGAATATAACAACACATACAAATGCATGACACACTTTTCAGTTTGTGTACATTTACGTTTGTGGGTGTAATGTGAAAAAATGTGGAAAAGTTCAAGGGGTATGAATACCTTTGCAAGGCACTGTATGTACAGGGGTTAGACAATGAAACTGAAACACCTGTCATTTTAGTGTGGGAGGTTTCATGGCTAAATTGGACCAGC
>JAOVVG010000054.1:16381155-16394422 GCA_028566375.1 Leptodoras nelsoni | reverse complement strand
TGCCACAAACAGGAAGTTGATATCACCAACCATTCCCATTTTATTTAGGTGTATCCGTATAAATGGCCCACCCTGTAGAAGGGTGCAGGATCACAGTGTATTAATTACGAGCCCCTAGACGAATTAGCGGTTAAGGGCTTGCATGTTATAGGACAGGACACTACCTGGACAGTATGACCAATGTGAGATCATGTAGCTTGAGTCACATTCAGTGGAATCTTATGATACAGAAATTAATTATAACAAGCTGACACTGAGCACCTGTTTTCATTTTAGAACATTCTTTACAATATGAAAGGTTTTGATGACATGCAGCTTATCTGCTTTGAGTCTTAGGCAGTACATGGACCCCAGCCTTGATCTGTCTCTAAATCCTTCAGTTCTTTGCTGTATTTCTCTTATCACCGCAGTTGAATGCATTTGAAATTGAGTCCTATGGTTACAGTCTAAAACCGAGTGCCAAATTGTGGCCTTTACTCCTATATGCTGAGAAGGCCCTGTTTCTTGTCTGCTACAAATCACACATGTGGAGTGTATAACTCAAATGCCTGGCTCCACTATGTGTTAGGTGATCTAATAAACCTTAGGGGAACAGCCAGACTAATTTATCAATTTGAGGCAGAAATTTACTGAAGGATTTATGTGTCTAATATAGAGGTTGCAATCTCCAGGCATACCATGATTTAATATAATTTAGATTCTGGGTCCAAGATATTATTTTGTGTGCATGCTGGTATATGTACTTTTCACTATATCCTATTTTTATGGTATTTTATAATGACTTGCTGCTTTTTTAGTCTTTGCATCTAGAATGCAAGAAATTTGACAGCTCTAGCCATAACATTTATTTCTTAAATGTGCACTCCGACTAAATCTGCAGATAAAATGCCACCCCCAAGAATTCAAGGATGCAGTTCTTTTTCTATATTCTTTTTTATATCCTGGAGTACAGTAATGCCCTACACATTGTCACTGGATATATCATTCATGTAGACAACAAAAGTCTCTTTGAAGTGATCTTGCAGTCCTGGTGTCTTAAATGTACTTGCCAACTTGCTCTCTCTTTCTATCTCTCTCTTCCTGGTCAAGTGCTCTGTTGCAAAGACAATAACCATTGAACTGTTAAAAGTGAGTTAAATCAAAGGAGATTAAAAAAAACCTGCCCGTTGGCAGCAACAGTAAAGTTTGAGCATAGCAGAGTGCCCAGAACAGGCATTGCAAAACAACAGGGAAAGAGCACTGGCCGAAAACATCCCTAAGTCCCCACAGGAAATTTGTGATTATTCGTTTTGGGGGGGAAAGAAAGAGGGGTTTTTGGCAGAAGAATAAAGTTCAATAATCCTTGTTGATTTGATTCAACTAGGATTTGATGGAATTGCGATTGTAAGGGATTGGTGTGTGAGTGTGTGTGTGTGTGCGTGTGCATTTGAGACAGAGGGAAAGCATATGTGTCTGTTTTTGAATCTGTGCATCTTCTCAACATGCCTATTTTCTTCTCTTCTCCTATGAGTATTTTATGACTGAGCTAATATTTGTTAAACATCTGAAGAAGCTAAGCACTGTGCTGCATCTAAAGCTGTCATTGTGATAGGTTCAGCAGGTTACACAATAATGCCACATGTCAGCTATCAGCATTTACAGCTAGCGTTTATGCTGGATGCTGATGAGAAGTACATCATGGCTTGTGTATTTACTCCATCCAAGAAGCAAAGCGAATAAGCAGGCCGATGAAAGGAAACTGGTGTGTGGGGAATTGACGTGTCGGTCCATGACGGTCATTCTTCCTGAATTTATTGAGGAGTTTTGGGGTTGCTCCATTGCTTTCTCTTCCATTTTCTCTTATCGTTCTCTATTCCTCCCTTTCCTGTCTGTTAACTCCTTTCCCATTTGAGACCTTCATCTCTTTCTTTTCAGTCTTGCCTTCCTTCTTCAGTCAGTGTCATCCCAAATCCTCTTGCTCTTCCATTTTGTCACATTCAGGTATGTTAGTCTCACTGCAATGTGGTCGAAATGACCTAATTAGATGGTTTTTATTGCATGGCAGCAGAAATAGCCAAGCTTTTCCGGCTATGAAATCAAACATGGCCCATCATTAAAACCAGCTCCCGAGTGACACACCATCCCAGCGCTCCTGCTTCATCTGTCTAATGCCTGGGACACACTACAAGATTGATGCAATACTACACTGGCTGTGAAAAGTATTCAGACCCCTTCAGTTTTTGCATACTTAATTGTGATTTCATTTTAAATGAAGTAAATTTGGGCTGCCCATAGTAGCAATGACAAAGCAAAATAAATAAGTAGAACCTTCATTCAGTACCTTTTAGATGCACCTACAGCAATTACAGCTTTGAGTCTTCTTTGGTAAGTCTCTACAACAATTGCACACCAGGATTTGGTCAATTTCTTCCATTCTTCCTGGCAGATCCTCTCTAGCTCGGTCAGGTTGGATGGAGATTGTGTGTGTACTGCCATCATCGTGTCACTGTGCTTTTGCCAGATACAGCATGCAGAGTTCAGGCCAAAGAGTTAACTTTTTGACTCAACAAACCAGAGAATGCACAGAGAACTTTTTCCTTATGCTCACACAATTTTTTTGGGGGGTGGGATTTTTCCCCCGATTTTTCTCCCTAATTTAGTCATCTCCAATTCCCACCCATCAGTGCTTCCCCCCTTGTCACACGACAGTGTCAGGGAGGGCAAAGCCATCACGTGCTTCCTCCGATAAACGTGACGCAAGCCGCCGCCTCTTTTCGAACTGCTGCTCATGTAACTTTCGGGAGCGGTGTAGTGCGCTTGGAGGAGAGCACTCCCACCCACCTCTTGTATGCATGAGCTCACAGATGCCCGTGATTGGACAGTGTCACGCTGATTGACATGGAGGGAGAACGTATGCTGCACGGCCAATCTTGCTCTCTGAGCTCCCGGCTACGCACAGCTATAGTATCACCCGGATTCGAACTAGCGAAAGAGTGGCTCACTGAAGCAACAAAGCCACCCTTAGCATAGCCCCTCCCCCAACATGTTATAAAAAGTAGAAAAGTATTAGCATCTGTGGTTCTCCCTCTCCACAAATTACTACTACACCACAGCCTATAGTTCACCATAATGTGTCGCACAAATACATCTTCCCTGGATGGCAGAATTTACAGAAAAGCTTGTTTACCTTAAATTTCCCAAATAATGAAGAGATGAAGAAGAGGTGCGTTGATTTTCCACTCTTACTGCTGAATGGGGGCGAACCAGCCATCTCCCTCCCTGTTCTTCCTTCACCATCCAGCAGCATCTTCTGCAGTACACGTCCACCAATGAGTGTAAGTGCCTTGTGTGGCTAAGTCATAATTATAGTGGTGTAACCTTACATCGTTTTCATGTCGCATGTAGCTAATATGAGCTAATATTTTTCTCGGAACCTAAATTTATTTGGCTATGCTAGTCAGTAATACCTATAGAGAAGTAAAGTTGATATTATGCCATGTTGAATTTTGGGTAACTGACATGAATGGGAGGAAATAAGTTGCCATTCTGTTGCAGACTATGAGGAAGGAGGTTGATTCTCATGTTGGTTAGTGTCCTTTGGCTCCAAACTGTATTCTGGCTCTTGTGGCTCAAACATGTACGGAAACTCCAATAACCCTGCTGGACGAAGCATCCGTCGTAGTGGTATTTGACACTGGTATTTGACACTTGATAGATTTTAGAGTGGGGCTTGGTTTCGGCATCTTCAGCAGATACGCACCCACCCATTTTTTTCATGATTTTAAAACCTAATTTTATATACTTGGTTTATAACCTTCTGTTGTGTGACAAACTCAGAACACACATTTATTTCAGCTGTATGCAGACTGTAAGTACTGCATCCTCTATGCAGACAGCCACATGCTTTTAACTCAGCAGTAGCTACTCTATAAATGCCTGATGGAGCATTTCTGAGATTGGTGTCCATCTCTGCAGATGATTTCTGAAGTTCTGTGAGAGTTGGTTCATATTTCAAGGCCCTTCTAGCTCTGTTACTGAGTTTGGCTGGACAGCCAAGTCTTTTTCTCTTTCTCAATGAAATAGCTCTCATGAGCTCACTGTGCTTCAGGGAACTTTCAAAACTTTAGGAATGGCTTTATACCCATGCCCAGATCTATGTCTCAAAACAGTTTGATTGCAAAGGTCTAAGAAGAATTCCTTGGAGTTCATGGCTTGGTTTTAGGTCTGACAAGTACTGTGAATTGTGGGACCTTATATGCACACAGGTGCGTGTGTTTGTGTGTGCCTTTCTATTTTCCACAAATGGACTCCAGTCACATTCTGCAAACATCTCAAGATAATCAAAGATAACAGGATACACCTGAGCTCAATTTGCAGTGCATTAGCCAAGGGTATTATAATAATTAAAAAAAGATATTTCAGTTTTTTCAAAGTCATTTGCAAAGAAATTTCTAAAAAACATGTTATTGCTTTGTCATTATGGATTACTGTATGCTGATTAATGGGAATTTAATCCATTTAAATAACCTCTGTAATGGAATAGAATGTGCAAAAAGTGAAGGGGTAATTATTTCCAAAGCCACTGTATCTGCAAGTGCAGGAAATTTGTATCAACCTTCAGTTATGAAACTACACAATGCAAGAAGATTCTACAATAAAACTCCCCAGACTTTCAGACTATGCACATGAATGTTCATCAACAAGTCCTAATCAATGATCCCTGAGATCTTGCAGAATTTCTCATACTCAAATGCAGTACTGGGCAAGCTGACCCCCTAGCTCTAACCCTACCCTTAACCCTAACCCTGACCCTACCAGTTACTCTACATTAAATTAAGCTTTACTACACCAAAGAAGCCATTTATTTGTTTGTTTGTTTCTTTAAAAATTGAACCAACCCCATTTCAAGGCAATGCTATCTCAATGATCAGGATAACAATCAGTCAGATATGCAGGTTAAACAAATGATCAGTTGAACTGTTTCTTAATCAATAGCATGTGAATGTTACTCTCACTGCTAAAACCAATGTGAAACAACAAACTCAAATTACAGTTTCAAAAAACAATGACCTGCTCCAAAATATTGCAAAAAGATTCATTAAATATGACAAAAAAGTCTAAATAACATGAGGTGAGTGCGGTAATACAGCCCCCCCACCCCTGCTATCAGCCCAAAGGCATTCGTGGAGTACAGAAATGTTTTGAAATGAAGTCACATTTGAGTACAAGACATTCTGCAAGAGCTGAGAATCATGTCACTTCGCCTTTTCATTGATCTTCTGCTTTTCCTGAATGCTGCCAAAGTTGTGTTTTCACAGAATCCAATTCATATCCTCATATTTATATCTTGTCAGCAACTTGACCATGAGAGAATTTAATGTCTATGACGTGTTTGAGAGAAAAAGTCCCTGCAAATTGGCCAAGTAATTTTCTACTGCATGCCAAATAAACAACACTGAGTCATCTCGTTCTCACTCATTCTCTACTTCATAAAACAGCAAAATCCTATGCATGGGACTTTTCCTCATATGCACTGCTTTTTATAAGATAGTAAAACTAATTCTGAAGTAATGGTGATGAAGAGTTGAGAATCATGGTCAGCTATGGGCAAAAGCTCTTTTTTTGGTTATGCACATTCTTTATTTTCTTCTTCACTGCCCCTAGTTCGCTTTCTATCCTGCAGAGTGAGACAAAAAATTTTTCCCTCATTATCTGTTGCTGTTCTGGACATGTGATTAGAATTATTGCTCCTCTGTTTCAGGAAAAAGAACTATGCATTTAATGCAGCTCTGGAAACCCGATCCAAGCCACACATGCCAGATAAAAACAGCATAAACAACAGACCCGGACTTTGTCACAGAACACATGTTTGCGTACAAGTGCACCGAATCAGAAATCTAAACTTGTAATTATACTTAACATAGCCTGGATATGTTATTTAATTCATGAAGCCTGTGGAGTCTTGGTGAGAGCCTTGACCACTGCTTACCAGAAGTGCATATTGGATCTCATTCATGTTTTTTTATTTCAATCTGTGAACCACAAGCAGCAGCGGCCTGTTTTACATTGCTGGCATTTAACTCAAAGCTGGAAGGATCAATGTCACCCTCAGTTCACCTCGCCAACATTTTTGTCCACACTAATGGTTTCTGCAGTGTGGCTTCCCATTGAGCACAAAGATATGGAAAAAAGCATCTATATCAGCTATTAATGTGACATCTAGATTTTGGCCAGAGTGGAATTTTTCAATATGTCTCAGTAAGGATGCACCATTAGTCTGTGTTTTATAGGACCATGATGTATGGCTTGGCAGCTTCATCCCAGAGTTGATCATTTTTGTGGAGATGGCTAACTAGGTCACTTGCACTGACCTGGCTTGACCCGCTCACATATACACTTGGTACTGCTTACTACACCACCACAGACCTCTACAACCCTGTGATGGCAGTACAATAGGTAAAATATGTGTTGTTATCTTCAAAGTAAGGTGGTGGTTTGATAATCATTACACATGAAAGGGAAAGAAAAAGAGAATGCGATAGAGTGCAGAGCAGCACTTGATTACAGATCTATCATGAGAATAAGGTCTGGAAATTGTTCCAGTGAAGCCCTGCAATATCTTTCACATGACTGGAAGGAATGACTTGGCAACCTGACTTTTCAAGACCCTGCTTCTAAGTTCACTTTGATAACCGTGGCTTTACCTGCCAGAAAAACATGGCATGGAGGTGCTGCATGACTGTGTGTGAGTATGCATGGGAGATTTTTCCTCTCTGGCCAGTGTTGTTGTGATAGGATTACTACCGTGTCATTATCAGTAAAGGATGAAGATGTCAGCGAGACATGCGTAAGACTTTGTGTAGACAGGCAGTGTTTTTCTTGGCTTATCCATCCGTGGATGAATCTCCATGTTTGTCTGTAACAAGCTAGTTAAGTTTTCAAGTAAACTGGTTCTACACACATCCGATGAGTGTTTGCGTAATGATGATTTGACTGTCTGATCAGAATTGTTTTCTTTTTAACATTTTGTATCGGTGCTGGAATGTCTCGGACACCTACGCACACTCACTCTGAATTGCCAATTTAACAACTGCAAAGGCTTTGCATCTGGCCTTCTCTGGCCTTCACATCTTAATCATATTACAGATGACGAGCTGCAGCCACCCTCCAGAGCAAATCATTTTTCCAATGAAGGCTTGTGCTGCAAGTTTGCTCATTTTATTACTATGGTGATGATGGATTATCTCACAAATGTGACAGTTTCTGTTGTTCTTGGCATCTGTGACTCAGGCGCAGTATTGATTTGGAAACTGAATGCAAGCAGGTTATTTCAGGGCAGAGGTCTGTACACATTATTGACAGATGGAGGTCACTTACAAACACAAATGTAAACCATTAAAGGAGAAATATTGGATCTGTGCAAAAAAAACTGAATAAAACTGCAATAAGATGTAATGTGAGCATAGCCTATTTCTGATTGAACTGCATGCTTCTGGTGTGTTTAAAGATGTTTTGGAGCAGATTGGTGTCCTATTTCCATCTTTTTCCTTTTCTCTCTCCAATCTGTCAAATACACAAAACACATCAGACTTTCCTCAATCCACAACATGCACACGAAGGAGAAAAATAATCACACAGCAGTATTGGTGGCTCTGCATAAACAGAGTATTTCTAGTTCTAAATCAAGCATTAAGGTTTAAAGCCAGCGATTGTAAACTGAGTAAACTGAGAATTGCTTCCAGAGGTTGACGCTTGATCATAAAACATTTTTTCTTTACAACAGTGATGACATTAATCTGACACTGCTATGCTTATGGTCGGAATTGTTCTTTGTTACAGACTGGGAGTTGTGTAGCTGTGCATCTGTGTTTATTCTGTGTGGATTGTGTTGTTCTCAGGTTCACTGCATGGACCAGCAGATGTAGCGAGATTCAGGAGAGATCAGCAGGAGTCCAGCCGGAGTACACAGAACAGAACAGGCCAAGAGGCAAATGGTGGAGGCCTCGCCATCGACACGCTGCCCGACAACATGACCAGAGTGGTGGTGACTTCTTTCTTCTCTTCTCTTCTCTTCTCTTCTCTTCTCTTCTCTTCTCTTCTCTTCATTTCTTTACTCTGTATTCATATTTTCTTTTCTAGTTTACTTTGTGTTGTTATCTTCTCTTCTCCTTTACTTTCTTCTCTTCTCTTCAATTCTCTTCTCTTATTTTCTTTACTCTGTATTCATCTTATCTTATCTTATCTTATCTTATCTTATCTTATCTTCTCTATATTAAACTTTTCTTTTCTAGTTTACTGTTTTTATCTTCTTTTCTCCTTTACTTTGTGTTCTTCTCTTCTCTTCTCTTCTCTTCTCTTCTCTTCTCTATATTCATCTTTTCTTTTCTAGTTTACTGTGTTTTTATCTTCTCTTCTCCTTTACTTTGTGTTCTCTTCTCTTCTCTTCTCTTCTCTTCTCTTCTCTTCTCGTGTGATTCTCCCATGCATGCACTCTTAAGCCTATGCATATTCTCTCCTTGACCTCAGTCTATGGTTTGCATGCAATGAAGGTAACACGCTTTGGGCAGAGCAACCCCCAAATCAGCTTGTTTGTTATGTAAACTCCATTTATGCACTTTTATTCCACCCTTGACACTGGCAGCACACAAAAACATATGTGAGAACAGGAGAATCACACCATAAAGTACTTTGTCCAGATCATTCATTCAGAACATGAGGAAACTCAATGTTCAACAACTGCTCAGCCTTCAAACTTTTTTGGATGTGTTATCATTTTTCCCTGAGAGTTAAAGTTTCAGTTTGCGTAAAAGAGTTACAGAAGATTTCCGTAACGATTTGTGCAGCATGAATGATAGAAGGCTTTTCCTTGATGTGTAGGGAAATCACTAAATGGAATGGAGGGGAAAGCATGTGCTGATCATCTCCCAGTGGGTGGAGGACAAAGAGCCCTCACAGCATCTTCGGATGTGTGGGTTCATTTAAGTGTTTCTCTGAGCATTTCTGTATCTCTAACAGTACAAGAATGATTTCCCTAAATAACGCTTCCCACTCCTCAAACCAAATTCAAACCACTGCCAACAGCTCTGCCAGCAGAGGTTTTTTTTACGCATGCTGTAGGTTTGATGTGTTAGATGTTTTAATGTGTATATGAATCTTAGCACCGTTTTAGAATTTCTGCACATAAGAAACCCTGTGATTATCATGCTGCAATTTTCCTGTGTGCTTTATGGGTTTGTTTGGGAGTATCATGGTCAGCTTAAACCTTAATGGACATTCTTGGTCACAAGGAGCTGTGGCAGAGCAGGGAAATGCAGCTGCTGGAGCTGAAGGCTTCCCCCAGAAACAGAAGCCATTCTGGGGCGAGTGTATCAGGGAATCTGGGTCGTAAGCAGTTATCTGGAGCACTGCTGCAGTTGTGTGTGTGTGCGCGAGAGAGGCTGCTTTTAACTGCTCCACTTTCGATGATACTCACACCTCTTCACTGTACTGTCTCCATCCCTCTCTGTCACCTTTACCTAGAGAATACATTAATAACACAGTGGAGAGCTGGACTGGAAACACTTTAACACATTTTGCTGGTCCTCATAAGGAAAGTGGTGTTTTTGTTGTAGTTTCTAACAAAAATAAAGGTTTTTTATCACAAATGCAAAAAAATAAAATAAAAGAGCCAAAAAGTTGCCTTTTTATTACTGAGGTTAAGGTTAGGGTTAGGGTTAGGGTTAGGGTTACGGTTACGGTTACAGTCAGTGGAAGGTCCTCACATGTATAGCATGACACAATTGTACATGTGTGTCCTTACAAGGATAGGAATATCTGATATTTTCTGTGGACATTTTGCTGATTACCATAAGGATAGTGGGTTTTTTATCACAAATGCAAAAAAAATAAATAAAAGGGCCCTGAGGTTGGGGTTAGGGTTAGGGTTAGGCATTGTATTAATTAGCTGCATTAATAATTATGTCAGTGGAAGGTCTTCACAAGAATAGCAAGACAAAGTCTGTGTGTGTGTCTGTGTGTGTGTGTGTCCTGGTTGCTGTCCAGATCCATACACACACTTTCCTCCCTCTCTTGGCCAGCGAACATTGGCGCATACTACGTTATATATTTGAACTTTTCCTCTTTTTTCTACCATTCCATCACATGTCTTTAATGACCTCCCGGCATGCCGCTGATTTAAACCATTTGTTGCATTAGAAACTGTCTAATCATGACTTTTGGCTTTATTAAACCCACAGCAGAATTCTTGGTGGTGTGTTTTATTTGATATTGAAATTGTGGGCTCAACTTGTTCCAGACACATTAGTGAATAAATTGTGCTACGCTTTGTGAGATGTTGCCTTAGTCTTATTACCTTTGCCGTTTTGTCGTCTTTTTCTTTTTGTTTAGTCACTCCTAACATCTGTAGTCTATAAGACTATATGTAACTTTTTATAACTTGCCAAAAGGATTTCTTGATCCTGGTCACAGATTAGTGACTTCATTACAAAAAAAGCAGTAACATAGGACACATTAAGAAACCACTTGGAATGAAAAACAGAGTCTCAACTATCCCAAAACCTCAGAACTTGTACAAAGATTTGCTATCCATAATGAATACCTAATAAGTGTTTTCCTGATCAGTGTGTTCTCAGTGTAAGTGGAATCATGAGTGTTTTATATTTTATTCTTATATACAGTATGTACTGCACTTTTTGGCAGCTGTTGTTGTTTTATATGTGCTTTATAAATAAAAATAAATGAAGCGCCTTCGTTCATAGCGTTCTGATGCAGCTGTGATCCAAGAGGAGTGAAACTTTCACTCCAGCTGTCTTGAATGAACTATTTGTTGCCTTGGCTTATCACACTTCATGGTGTGAAAGTAGCGCCAGAGCATGTCAAATCAGGTCAAAACCCAACTGTCATATTTTCATGTTGTTTTATCTTTATTTAGTCTCTTCTTGTATTTCTTCCCTCTCTCAGGAGGATTCTCAAAAATATTACTCATGGCGTAGCTTTGGCCCCGGAGACAGGCGAACTAAGGAGCTCTGGGTGGACCTCAATTCAGTCCAGGAGGCTCACGTCAGGGTGCACGGCATCTTGTCTAACACACACCGACAGGCATCGGTATGAAGCCTGCGCTGACACACACACACACACAAGCAAAAAACCATACACATCTACACATAAAATAAAATATTTATAGGTGGATGTCATATGCAATATACTGTACATGAGTGGGGTTATATGCACAAGCAAACACATTGTCTCCCCCTCTTCTGTATCTCTATCTCTCTCTCTCTCTACTCAGCGGGTGGCCCTTTCCTTTGACTTCCCCTTCTATGGACATCAAGTGAGGCAAATCACCATAGCAACTGGAGGTAGGACACACACACACACACACACAGTAACTTGTAGCTTCTCTTCTCTCCAATATACTAGGTCACTGTCCTATTGGTTTGTCCCAGAACAATGTACCAAAGCAGAGCACATCAGTCTGAAAGTCCATAGGTTCCGTGTGAAGCTTCTGTATAGAAAGAGTAGGTCAGTTTTTTTGTCTTTTAACAGCTGTACTTCATCTAAGGAAATTTCCTATTGGTCTGCTGCTTCTTAAATTAGCATCAGGAAAATGGAGCACTAATAAGAAAGGTTTTGTTAATTAAAGATTTGGTCTCTTGTATCTTTCATTAATGGGAGAAATGACTATAATTCTGCCTGACTGCAGCCTCGTGTATCCTAGGTCTGCTCGACTAATTAACTTTCCTAATTATTTTCATATCAGTGAGAGGAAATGGAATCTTCCCACAGTGGGATATAATAGAAGAATCTTTAGTACAAGACCGTACAAGTGATTCTAGCCTGTTTAGATTCTGTCAGTGGTCAGTTATGAGTCACACGAGCCGTTCTTTTTGATTGTGGCTCTGTTTTTGAACTTTTTTCTCTTTAGGGTTTATTTTCACTGGAGAGATTATGCATCGCATGCTGACTGCCACCCAGTATATTGCGCCTCTCATGGCCAACTTTGACCCCAGTTTTTCCAGGAACTCCACTGTGTGCTACCTGGACAATGGTGAGCCATGTCAATGAGACAGCATTTGAGCCTTGGAGCTTTGAGCTTACCTGACCTTTGACTCCTGGTTCTCTAGGTGAAGTGTTTGTTGTGCAGTGGGATAAGGTGAGGCTACAGGGCAGGGAGGCAGAGGGAGCCTTCACCTTCCAGGCTGCTCTTCACCGCAACGGGACCATTGTTTTTGGCTACAGAGATGTGAGTTCTGTGGGATACAGTCAGAATGTCTGAAGCAGTATAAATATCAGAGAGCCAAGAAACATGAGAAAACCTTGTAAGAATGTTCCAGGTTCCTTCCAAGACTAAAAACCAGGTCTAGACCTTCCCCTGACCTGATCTTGCTAAGATTTTGCTCTACTTACCATTCACATACGCCAATTCTAGAAAGATAAGCGATTGCACAATTGTTTCTGCTGTATTTATAGTAAATATGCCAACTTACAGGCTGGAAATGTGTCACTGAATCCTTAACACAGGATTTTTGCACATGCAGTTCTTCCTGAAAGACGTTCTGGGATGTTGTCTGTCATTAGGTGCCTATACCGGTGGTAAAGATCAACTCTACTGAGCACCCAGTGAAGGCTGGTCTGTCTGATGCCTTCATGGCCTTTATTTCTTCCCCACATTCCCCAGGTTCGTTCTTTTCAAATCTTTTTAGAGGGTCTTTTCCAAACCTCCTTATTCTCATATGTTGTTCCTAATATCTCTAATAGCATTTTTATTCGTATATAAGCAGAAGTGAAAAAGAGGACAATCTACGAATATCATCGTGTTGAAGTGAACACCACTGAGATTGTAACCCACTCTGCGTTTGTGTTCAGCCCGTTACCTAGTGAGTGTGCGGTACACCACCAACATTACGCTTAACCCACTGTAAAGCTTTGAGTACTTTTTAAAAATATTTTCCAAACATGAAACTTTACGACTAATGTTCTCCTATAACCACAAAATAACTTTAAAATCAAATCAGATGTAATGTATCAGGATCATTTGGACCTATGAGTAACAAAATAAAAGTGCTAAGTATTTTTTAAAATAATATCTTTATTTTTGTAGAAACAAAATGATTGATATAACTGACATAAAGGGGTGACACGGTGGCTCGGTGGGTAGCACCATCGCCTCACAGCAAGAAGGTCCCAGGTTCGATCCCTGGGTGGGGCAGTCCGGGTCCTTTCTGTGTGGAGTCTGCATGTCCTCCCCGTGTCCGTGTGGGTTTACTCCGTGTACTCCGGTTTCCTCCCA
>JAOVVG010000054.1:16358334-16371047 GCA_028566375.1 Leptodoras nelsoni | reverse complement strand
GAAAACCGGAGTACCCGGAGTAAACCCATGCAGACACGGGGAGGACATGCAGACTCCACACAGAAAGGACCCAGACCCCACCCAGGGATTGAAACTGGGACCTTCTTGCTGTGAGGCGACGGTGTGACCCACCGAGCCACCATGGTGCCATAAACAGTAAGTAATTTTATTTATATATTTTCATTGCATAAAACAGGATTATAACATCCTATAAGTTCTAAAACGACATGGATACACTATACTTCATGAACGCATCTATTATAATCCTTCACATTGTCTTAATCCAAGGCTGTCCCTATTAACTTGAGCCATGCTGCCCCATGTTTGAACATCTGTTTGGTAATTTGAATAGAAATCATTTCATTATAAACAGTGGTGCATGATTGGATCTTTTGCTGTATTTCATTTCTTTAATGCTGTAATAATAAATAGGCATAATGTATTATAAATAACTATTTTAAAGGCTCACCAAAACTTTATGGCCAGCTTCCTGCTTTATGATAACCACATCCTCTTATGACTTGATGCATGCTCAGTAATCCAGGTAAATAATTCCCAGAAAGTTGAATCATCTCTCCACACTAAACCTCGTGTCCAGATGAACTGATTCTGAACTTTCTGCACACACTCTCACATGACGTCACCTACATTCATATTTCCACCCAGCAGTTCCACTGTAAGAGTTTAGTAAGATAAGGCTTGACTAACGTTTATCAGGGCAGAAAATAAATCTTGCTAAATAAAACTGTCCCTATTTATCTGATTTCCCTGTATAGGGCTGAGGGTGTTGTTGATGTTTTTTTTATTAGTGTTTATCATTTGATGAGATCAGGCTTCTGTACATTTCTGACTTCCTAGAATTTCATCAGGAGCGGCTATATCCAGCCAACACCGCCTTCTGATGACTGTTTAATCACACTGTTTTGTGTTATTTTAGTCACCACAGGTGGCGTAGTACGTTAACATCCTGTTACGCACACGTTATTAGTTCACTTCTTCGCTTCTGCCCGTTCTACTCCTTATATGGTACTGGGAGCGCTTTCTGGCTGATTTGTAAGCTCCGCCCACCCGTCATTCGAAAGCGCCTCCCAGTCGCACAAAGCGCGTGCACGAGGAGCGGTACGTGCCCGAGCCTGATCTACAGCCGACAGGGTTAATAGTTTATGCTCCGACGAGTCGATTGTATTTAACCATAATTAATATCCTTCCAAAGGGTTAACTGTTAAGTGCCGGTCTCGCGGCGTGTTCAGGACCCTGAACAGACTCTTTCAAGAACTGTTTCTTCTGTTACAAAGGAAAGGCAAACAGAGGAACATGAATCCCTTGTGTAGCAGATGTAACAAGGTTGTGTATCCCACGGAAAAAGTAAACTGCCTAGACAAGGTGAGTAGCGCTCTCGGGTCTTTATGCTATAGGGAAGATAATGGAACTTGCAACGAAGTAATCCCTCGTTATTCGGGTCTTTTAGTCCAGCTGGGCTGCGAATAAGCTGTTGTCTTGCCCACACATTTGGAAGTTAAGTGTCTGCGTTGTGTGGTGTAACATTAATAAAACATATGACTGTTCTGGGAGGATACATGGCGATAAAACTTCTCACGGAGCCGGTGAGCATGTCGTGTCCGAGTTTGGCTTGACTTTGCAACTTGAGCAGGCGCTTCCTGTTGAAGCGCACATTTCTGAACGTGAATCTCACAAAAGGAGGCTGTGCATAATATCTGTTATGTATTGCAACATTTTTCTTGTTGCATAGATCACATTCTGAAAAAAAAACAGACTAAAAGAGGTGGTGGAAAATATATACCATGGCTATGTGCATTTACCTATGTGCATGCCGTATTCATCAAGGCGTGTTGCGTTGAAGAAAAATGTGGGCGTTGTCATCGGCAGCAGCAGGTTTGTGTTAGCTACTGTGGTGGGCCTAAAGCAGGGGCCATGTAATCATATGGGAAATAACCCACATACATCAGAGCTATAGTTTAGGAGCATCCACAAGATCAAGATGTATCCAAACCAAATGTGCTCTCTACATGCCTGCCATTTTTAGCATTCCAGTTTCTAACCATATCATTGCATTTGTCAGAATGTACTCTGTTACAGAATTCAACCCTTTTCTTTTCTGTTCCTGCCTGAACAGTTTGATGGTAATAATAGTTGCAATAGTTTTGGTTTGTTGATGGCACACCCTTTTCTTGCTTTTCAGTTATGGTATGTTTTGTGCAAAGGGTTTGTGGAGGTGTGCTGCTGATTGTGTGAAAGGCCCGAGCGTTGCAGTACTGCAAAACAACTGCTCACGGGCAAATTTCTGCCAGTCATCTCTTTGTAAGCCGCTGCTGCATTTGAATGTAGACAACAAAAAAAAGAGGAAGTCAGTTTAGCCTACTAGAGGAAAGTTACGGTAAGCGGCGTGTGGAAACATACTGAAGTTGAAGCAAGGAAGTATGAGAAGATCTGAGCTCTAGCTAGTGCAGGTCTCAGAAAGACTGCACAATAACTGATAGATGAGTTGGTATGAACAACATGGTTCGGTGTTGTATTACTCTGTGGTAATACGATGGTAATAAATGTCTGATAGGTAATTGACTGATAACTTGTCACATGTGTGGTGTCAATATAAGTCAGAGGAATTCAGGAAATCTCATATACGAATGACAAGATCGGTAGAAGTCTACACAAAAATGAGGATGCGCTTGTTCTTAAGTCATGTCGAGTAGTCATTGAGTCTTACTCCAGGGACTTCCCACATATCTGTGTTCCTGTCTGGTTGTGATTGTATTTTTGGGCAGTGAATAATACCATACTGAATATGCATGTGAAAGCCTAGAAGTACTTCTGAGGCTTGTGCATACAATGGTCTCACAGATCCGGCTGATGTAGGTTTCTTTATACTTCACTTCCTCTGCAGTGGCCTGGATTTAAGCAGCTCTACTTTACATACTGCTGCCTTGCTTACCTTTATATTGGTCTATTAAATGTGTAAATACACTGCATGGTGATGCTTGTTCAGTTTCAAGCATACATTTATAGAAGCTGAAAGTTCTGTATAGATGCTTCTACATTTTTGATACTGCTGAGGTCAAAAGACATTTGAGATCAAGATAAAGTTTCACCAAAGGTAGCAAATACCTTAGATATGAGACACGATCACAAAAGTCACAGGGCACGTAAAAGTAAAAAAGAAAGAATATTGGTCACAGTTCAGAGGTCAGAATGCATCAAAAATGTGAACTATTTAGCTGTCACCTTCCTGCTGCTGTGAGAAGGTCACCTGCTTATCATAATGGATTAATCTTTGTGTATCGAGGACAATCATAAACATCTTTACCATGTTTTGTGCTGATTTCAGGTTGTCAGTTTTCTAAATGAATGTTTTGTGTGATCTGTCTTTCTTGTGTTGCAGTATTGGCACAAAGGATGTTTCAGCTGCGAGGTGTGCAAAATGACTCTAAACATGAAGAATTACAAAGGCTTCGACAAGAAACCCTATTGCAGCCAGTAAGCTTTCACCGCTTCCATGCTCTTTTCTATTCATCGTTCTGCCTGTCTCCAGAGGGGGTGTGCTCAATCTGTCTGTCTTCCATGAAATTCTGACAAGGGTTGCACTTATTCATTTTTTTATCTCCTGCATTTGAATGTCTGTATGACCCAGTGTCTGTACTGCCATGTCTGTATTGCCGGGTCTGTACTGCTGTGTCTGTGTGTCGACAGTTTACCTACAAACAAATGCAACAGCCTTGAGCTTCAGTGTTCTGAGCATAATTCACACGTTAGAGTAGATGCGTGGGAGTTTAAACATTTGCCTAGTTTGTCACTGGACAACAATCCAGAGCTTGTGGGTGTCATTAAGTCCAGCGAACAAAGCAAATTTTGAGTAAAATGCAAACACGCGCACATCTCATTTCAGTGTTACGTGTCGCTTCACTTGAACATTAGGCCTTCTGTTTGGTTGGAGCTCAGTTATCTTCTCAGACCGCACGAACACTCCTCACTGGCTGGGTGTCAGATTACTTTTATAGCTTCACGCCAAACCACACTGATATTTTTTTGATCTGTTAGGGCTACATAAAGGTTTTTGTAAGAAGGTGTTTGACTACAGCATCTGAATGCTACTTTCACATGGAAGTGTTAAAATAAGTAGTTTTAACGTTAAGGTTCTTTCCACAGCTGCCAGTCTCACTTCTGCACTGACCTGCACCAAGACTTTTTGGCTGTTTTTGTGGCCAGTTTCTTTTCCATACTAGATTCGGTTCAGAAATATGACATGGTTAGGAGGAAAGGATACAAGTTGGTGTATCTGGATACAAATTACCTCCATCCACGGTTTAGCCAGAACATTTATGATTATTATTCACTTGCTACAGCCACCTGAAAATTACAGGTCAGACCAAATGGTAATAACAATTGTCCAGCAGTAAAGCCAGTTCACGGAGAGGGAAAGAACGTGTGATATGAAAGACACGTTTGTGGGTATGTTTGCTGTGTGCCAGATTGACCTAGGACTTCTTTTGATGTGAATTTGTGAGTGTCAGTCTATAGAAAACAAAAGGATGGGTATTGTGCATTTCTGTGACAATGAGCAGATGGTTTAATAATAAAAGTGCATTGTAAAATCTACTGTGTTGCCATTCAGTATGGTCTTTCCATGGGTGTTCCTGTTTTTGTTTCCTTTATTTATGTTACTAGGAAACTTTTAAACACAAGTTTTTTTAATACTATAAGCATTGGGCCTGCTAGGATTTTCTTATTAGCAGTGATGACACCTCTGCCCCTTTCTTTTTCTGTACACAGGGGAATGAGGGACTCTGGTCCATAACACATCATCTCTCCCATGAGGTGTTTGAACATTATTCATTCTTCATCGCTTAAGTAAAACCAGCAGATTCTTTTACAGGGCCTTAATACCTGGGTGTAGAAGAATCCACTTTGACTCAGAATCCTCTCTGAGTATGAGTCATGCAACCTTTATTTCATCACCATCTTAAAGGAAGAAACATACTGCTTTCTTGATTTCAATCTGAAGAGCAGCAGGCTTTATTTAGACAGGTTTAATCTGACCTCATTTCCCTCTGATCCAGTTTAGATTCAGGTTACTTCTTCATCTCAACATTGTGCCACTATTTCTGTCAAAATAATGTGGCGAGGCAATGCACAGAGAGTTCATTATTTCTGAACAGGCCTGTTTGTTCGTCTCAACATAAAAGAAAGGGGCATTATGTGCAAACTTGTATCCTCCTCCCTCTAGTTGCCTATGTGCCGTGCCTCTAGAACCCAGCATATTCGCGCTGTGCCTGAAAATGTTGCTTGAAATGTTGCAGTGAAACATGGCAACACTGCCCCTGAATGCAGTTTCTGCATCCCTGCTATTTAATTTAACCTGAGCTGAATGGTTTATGAATAAGGGCTTTGTGCTTATGGAGTTGCTTACCAATCCAAATTTGCTTCCCCGAGGTGGTGGAAGTGGCCATGAGGTCAGACCAGGACAAGAAGTACGTCAAACTATCAAAGAGTAGGAGTATGTGACATGACAACAATACTATAACATGATACTATCTACAATATATAAACTTTTAAATATGTATTTTATATACATTTTTTGGACACTTAGAAATTTATTAAACAAACTTTCTACTATTTTTTTAAATATAATTTATCAGAATATTACTATTATTATTATATATTCTCACTTGCCTAGCCTGACTTAAGAGCCTGTTTTTGGAATGACCGCATAAATGTAAAGCAGTTTATAGCACTGAATATATGCAGAAATGCTCCCTTTCCTCTCTCGTGCAAATATGTGGGATTCATTTGGGGAAAAAAGACTGAACTCCTCCTCCCTGCTGGACACTGAGACAAGAATGCTACTAAATGCTGTCCAAACACTCAGTCGCTCCCACAGGTCTGCACTGAGAGCTGGTGAAACCAAGTTTAAGGGAAGCAGTGTTGTAATCCGTTGCTTTATGAGACGCTGATGACTGAAACCATTTTGACCAGATATTTTTATAGCAGGCTGGGTTGAGTAAGCACTGACTTGAAGTAAGCTTGACTGCATCAGCAGGCTTATGTTTTTCATCCCTTTTTGTGTGTGTTGAATGTGAGTTCATCTTTAAGGGTCTGAGCTCCACCCTTATCCTACCTCCAAAATTCCAGTGGAGAAGGATGCGCAGAATGCAGACACTGACGTGTCCAAGCAGGTCTTTAGATGCAGGGATGATGGCAAACACTCAAACCTCTTTTCATCCACTTTGCCTTTTCTCCCTTCGTGTTGTCCTGCTGTTCGTCCTGTAGCCTTGTCTTTTTAGCTACATTTGCAGTAAACAGAGTGTAATTCATTCAGACCATTGTGCGAAAGTCATTTCTTTGTGTCCTTTTTTTCCCCTCAGGCACTATCCCAAGACGGGTTTCACCAGTGTGGCCGATACTCCAGAGAACATCCGGCTCAAGCAGCAGAGCAAGATGCAAAGCCAGGTAGGCTAACCTTGGTGCTCATGCTCCTCTTTCAATCTCACCCATCCTGCTCAAGACCATCCATAATCCTTCATGTCTACTTCCTGACTGACCCACTGGTTCAATTCCAGTAAATACGTTCATCATGGCACTGGCCATGCTGGTTTGGTTACAATAATTAGTTCTGTTTGAATGGTTACTATCTGACAGAGTGCTTGATCAGTTCTTTCTTCTTCTCTGATACTCTGCGGCCATCCTCCGCTCTATGGCTCAGTGATCAGCATGTCCTGCTGTCATGACAATTGGATCCCCTTGGCAACTGTCTACAACAGACGGACTCTCCATACCTTCCAACATACAGGCCATCGAAATTTCCCTTCCTGCTCCACCTCCCCCACTCACACTCACACTTACACGCACATACCACTTCATGCCTGTAACAAGCAGTAACTGACCTTTCCGTATTTGTACAGTAAGGCCTGTGTGTATTATAGTCCTGCCAAGCTGAGCAGGTTAATAAAGAGAAAAAATTTTAAACATTGTAGTGTAGTAAGATCTCCAAGTGACCCAAGCATAGATGGTATTATATCTAATGATCTTCCTGTGAGGTCACACTCCCCTTGTAGACAGTATAAGCACCATCTGCTCTTGTTCAGTGCCATGTTCGTTCGATTTGCCCTCCTTTCCCCCAGGCTTTTCTCTCACCCACCCCACCCTTCGTCTTCCTGTTTCCCAGTGACCTTTCTCCGTTTCTTTGTCATTTGCCTTATCAAAAAATGAATAGACATAGCTTAACATTTCCTTCTATTTAAAAAGAACCCCTCCTAAGCCTTAACCTTATTTTCTTGACAATTAATGGAGAATGAATTCAGACCTTGAGACTTTGCAAAGACCTGGGTATTTTTAGCGATTCTGAGCACCATTCTGTTGGCTCAGATATATGGATTAAGGGCAGTAATTTACACGGGTACAGTGTTTAACAGAATAAAAAACAACCAGGCCTGGCGTTAAAAGAAAATCTTGTGCGGTGTCGTGGTGTGTGCAGCCCGACCCAAAGCAGTATTACAGATGCCAACTTGAAGTGGATTCCTTTCCTGTAAAAGTACATCTTAAAGTGTTTATTTCCTCTAATTCTACAACAATTTGCCAACACTTTGTTGTTTTACCTGTTCATCATTACGTTTGATGCTGTGGCATCAGGTTAGTTCCTCTAGACAAGGTAGTTCCTGTTATAGCTTTCAATAAAGCATTAGAACAGCTAGAATCAGTTGTTGCCTTACCAGCCTCTTGAAGTTAATTAAGGCTAAAAAAAAACTCTGCCCCAAAGATTCTTCAGCGCCTTTTTTTAATAAACCTGCTGACAGTTGCAAAGCATTGACACTGGCGACTCCTTCTTTAATGTTTAATAAATGTCTCCTTTTACATAAAAAGCTTCCCATATCAACAATTATATGTTTTTAAAATCTGCGTATTTTAGAAATTAGATTAGCCTTAGATTTATTTTAGATGTCATACAAATACTTGTGAATGAGTTGGTACAAGAAATAATATTATAACACATTACAAATGAGCAGGTTAATATAGACCAATAAGACTGAAGAACAGTGCTAAGGGAGTGATTTAGTACAATTAGGTGGCTTTACTTCAAAAAAACATAAAACAAAAAGGTGCCTATAAAGCAGTCTGGTAGAAGAAACTCAGACAGACTTAGGGTTTCTTTGTATAGAGGTTCAGCAACGATGCAAGCCCTTAAAAGTACAAGAACACTCTGATGGTTGGTACTGTTGCAGTGGACACATAACACTCATAGCAGTGGCGTTACTCATAATTTCTGGCATAGTTGTTTGGCAGGGGGGGGTCTTTCAATTCTGTCTCTCTATTTAGGGGCTTTGTTTACAGGCTGTGGGACTGCAGCAGGCCCTCTGGGTCAGCACGCTTGGACACTTTATGGGGAATTTCCGGGACGATGGAGAAGTAAAGAGAGGGGGATGGGGAAGTTGATCTGTAAAAGTTCAGCCTTGTGAGTGTTTCTTACAACCCCCCCCCCTCCCTTTTTCAGATCAGTCAAGAATGTATGTGTGTTGGTGTGCAATGGGGTGTTTCAGTCTGAATCGGTGTATGTGGTGAAGCTTGACCCGTTTGGTGCTAGGCATCTTTGTCTGTAGCCATACCTTAATGTTAGTTAGACATCCGTCATAATTCCCTGCACTTCATGACCTTCTATTCTTTCACACACGTCTACCTGAAAGAAAGCTAATCATTATACACAGGCCACAGTAACCCAGCCAGGCTACATGTTGTTATTAATAATTTATCTGTGAGCCACAATGAGGTATTTGTGGTTAGGGGCTAAAGAACACACTTGCTGTTCACTAGCACTCTCCCAGAGTCTGTTCATTAACGCTCAATAAATGTGTAGTGAATAATGACTATAAGAGCAGCAGCAGAACAGCGCTATAGTAAACGAGTCTGGTGATTACCTACTGTTTATACAACAGCATCTGAAACCTCCAGGTCTGATTATACGGGACTTCGTGCTGCAGTAAAGGCCACTGCAGACAACGTCACTTTTGTTTGCCTTTACGCTGCCTTTTATAAGTGAAGTGTAAAGGGTGGAACTATAAAATGTTCAGACACGGCTGCTTTTGTATTTTATTTCAGTTTGGAGGGGGGAGGAGGAGGGTTCATCTACTTTTCAAGCTGTTTTGTGTGTTGGACTTGTGTGTGGTATTTTCAGGTTGTATTTATGAGCCTTTCTACATGCAGGCCCACAGTTTGGTGAACATCCTGTGTATGTGGCTGCATCTCGGCATATAGTCAATATAAACACATGACAATTTTGACACTGTATGGATTTTTTTTAGTGCAATAATATACACCTTTTCTTTGAACAAATAAGAATCTTTTTTTCACTGCTGAGGTTTCACTATGGGCACAGCAATTTCCAGATATAGTAACACACTACATACCACTAAGGCAGCAATTCAGGGCTGTGTGTGTGTGTGCGTGTGCATGTGCATGTATTTCAGTGTGCATGCATGCACGCACATGAGAAATGTTTGTGGCAAATGAATTGAGGCACAGCTAAAGAGGGTGCGTATAAAGCACAACATTTTGTGTAAAGCAAACATCATTATTTGCAATTTGACCTTGTCCATTGTGTTTATTTCATGGTCAATGAGGAACCTGAAATGAACTACCAGTTCAGGCGGGGACTTCTTGGATGCACTTAAATATGCAATGCAGTGCACTACCCTTTAAAAACGAATCATTCTGTCTGCTTCTCTCTCTTATCGTCCCATGTAGGTGCTCTATAAAGAGGAATTTGAGAAGAACAAAGGGAAAGGCTTCAGTGTTGTGGCTGACACACCAGAGTTGCAGAGAATCAAGAAAACACAGGAACAGATCAGCAATGTAAGCTGCCGAACTGGCAAGGAACTACAATATCACCGTATATGCAAAAGACAGATATTCACACAGTTTAGGAATATAACATGTTACTTAAGCTTGGAACACATGTTGAGGCACGTTTCACTCGGTTTCAGACGCCTCCCTTCCCTGAGCTCCACTTCCTGTCCTTCCCATCTGTCTACAAGTTGTTTCCCCTGCTTTTTTTTCCCCTCTGTTTAGTATGAGACTGAAAATTTGTTCAAACATACTCATTCTGCCTCCACCCAACTTCCTCTCTATTTTTGTCATTATGTACTGCTACCTACTTTCCACCACCTTCATGATCTTAGGTCATGGCTTGTTTCCAAGCAACACTAAGATCACATGGCCAGCGTTGAGGTGTCATTTCCTCTGCCTGTGCCGTTGTTTAACTCTTCTACTACTTAGACTAGCCCAAGTGGCTACACAGTGGAGTACACTGACATTTTGTTTGTGAAGTTGTAACAAAGGACTGTGTGTGTGCGTGTGCGCGTGTGTGTGTGTTTGCCATGTGTCATGCATCAGATCAAGTATCATGAGGAGTTTGAAAAGGGTCGAATGGGAGGTGAGGGTCTGCCCTCTGAGAGCAACGCTAATAGAGGTACTAATCAGTACATAGCTGAAGTTCTCCTTTTTTATTTCTCATTTCTTTTATCAGAATGATTGTACATGCTGAACATTATTCTAATTCCTGTGTATAATTTCTTTTCCTTTTTTTTATACATAGCCTACCAGCCCACCAGCCCCACCAGCCCAACCAGCCCTCAGAACTACAACTATGAGCCCCAGCCTGCTCGCTCTGCTGCAGCTCCACCTCCTCCTAGTGGCGGGGTGAGGAATCGCACCACATCAAATCAAGACGTTAAAAGATATTGATGAAAAATGTTCTTATATGATTAACTGCTCTTCAGCGAATCTTGATTGAGCCCATGCTGGGAACACTGGGTGTGAGATTGAGATTAAGAAACACATGATGGATCAGCATTCCATTACAGTGCACCAGGCATTCACACATTCATTGGTCGACAGTAATACATCTTCAGCTTCCTGGGGATATTTTCAGGAACCAGTGTCTTTGATGGTATAGATTTGCTAACTGAGCATTTACATTCCTCTTCTTCCAGTTAAAATAGACTCGAGTACTATTTTAAAAATAAATATAGATGGAAGTATTCAAGCTCAGCGTATCGTGTTGAGAAATATACTCAAAAGACACCTGTTTGATATGCAGAGCTCTAGAAAGCACTGAATTAAGCTAGTTGGGTAACTCGGCTAATGCTAGGGACGGACAAAATGGCCGTTGGGTACAATTTGATATTTTTGGCTACTACTATATTAGTAGACACTGATGGCTAGCTATTTGAGGTGGCAGGAAGGTATGAGGTGGTTGTAATTTTCATAGCACGGATTTTATTCTACATGTAATGGTTTAACATTACACAGTAGTTTAAAACGGAACATTAAAGTCAATATTAAGTACAAAATGTAACTGGAAATCGGCTAAACCAGTGCCTATGTTTGTGTGTGTATGTGCAGAAGCGCTACAGAGCAATCTACGACTACGCAGCGGCTGACGAGGACGAGGTTTCGTTCTCTGATGGAGACATGATCCTGGACGTGCAGCAGATAGATGAGGGATGGATGTTTGGCCGCGTGGAGCGCACGGGCCAGCAGGGCATGCTACCCGCCAATTACGTGGAGGCTATATGAGTGAGCGTGGCTGAAAGGAGGAGAAGGATGCAGGAGGAAGGGATGTACATTGGAACAACCCTGGTGCCATCTCCATTTACCTATTTTTTTCTCCTTTTCAGTTAATTTCACTATTGGCTCAACATGGTCTTAATTAAATGCAAGAGAAACTTGATCAAGCATCTAAGCTTTAGCTTTTTAAGACACAATGCTAATATGCTTAGAAGAAAGAAAGAAAAAAAAAAACGCTCCTGTCAGCTGAATGAGCATTATTTTATTTTTTAATGTTTTTAAATTTTATTTACTTCTCCTTTCCCCACGTGGGCAGTGTTTGTTGGTTTTGTGCATCGCTTTGCCCTTGTGCTGAAAATTATGACTCAGATTGTATTCTGCCTTCAGCTTCAAAGACACTGGCGAAATATTACGACGAGTTGTCAAGTTGTCTGTAAGGATTATTTGCATAGCAGACATCGAAGTTAGGTGCTGCAGTCTGTGCTGGGAAATGCCGTTTCAGTCAGCTGAACGCTCGGATGAGTGACCAGCACTCATTGCTCAATCATTGTCTTAATCACAAGCTTGTCATATCAAGCACTGCAGTTGGGTGGGTGAAGCCCTTTGGAGTTATTTTTATGCACTTTGTGGGAAAAAAATACCAAAAAATTCTAATGGTTTTATATTAAAAACATTTGATATGGTACAATAATTTCTTAACTATGTCATCATAAAAGGAGAAAACTCAAGATTTTATTAGTATATATTGCCATAAATGTGACATCATTCCATTGTTATTTTGTAAGAAAGCATTCCAGTTCATGAATATATTCCATAATAAACTTATGATTAAACCAGTTAAAGGAGGTCTGTATGCTTTACAGGGTCTGTAAAGTGAGTATGCTTTAAAGTTTGTATGGTAGAAGAAGGTTCCAGAAATCTCCCCTAGGATGTAAACATCTTTTCCAATCCAAACCACCCTTTTTATATTCTTGTATTTGTTTTATTATTTAAACTGAACTTATTAATGTTCAAATTATGATGCACAACTCTAACCCATCGTCATCAGAAGCTGTCTGATTATAAAGAATCTACAGGGGTTAGACAATGAAACTGAAACACCTGTCATTTTAGACCACAATAATTTATTAGTATGGTGTAGG
>JAOVVG010000054.1:16338358-16354780 GCA_028566375.1 Leptodoras nelsoni | reverse complement strand
AATGTAAATAGTCATGAAAATAAAGAAAACGCATTGAATGAGAAGGTGTGTCCAAACTTTTGGCCTGTACTGTATGTCATAAATATCCATAAACAATAAAATGTTTGGCCAAACCAAATTGATTTTAGGACACAATTAGTCAGCTCTAGGTACTGTTAGAGTCTGAGCACCACAAGATCATTCAAATTACAGTAACACTGCTGGTAGCACACATATGCTCTCTCTCATACCTTGGTTTATCTTTGTGAGGATGTGATCTCTCTCTCCATTCTGTTGTTACAGTGTCAAATTCCCAGCCATCACCTAAACAGGAATGAAATACAGCATTGCAAAAATATCATGGTGTCACACATAAAGACTTTAGCCTTTGATCTTTAAACTTACAGAGAACCTGCCCAGATATGCTGAGGCCACCAAAGAGGAAGAGCGTGTTACATGAGGTGGGGGTGAGAGTATGGAGAGAGCGGCCCATCGGGAGGGGTTTGGCCAAAGGCTCGCTGAGGACATAAACAAAGAAACACATTGCATGTTTCACAGCATACAGTAATCCTGGAGTCCTACTGCACAGCTTCAAACCTCCTCTATCCAGCTCATCAGTTCATCATTAAAACCCTTCGTGAGCTGGATCAGCTGTGTTTGGATCAGGGCAGTCGGTCCAAAGTTAAGAAGTCATGAAACAGTAAAGTAATTTAAGATGGCAGTAAAAATCTCATGTTAAATGTCAAATTGTGTGTAGTGTGACACTTCAAACTGAGCACTCATAATAAAACATCAGTTGTTGCAATAACCTAGACTATAAGAATAACCGTGAAAGCATTTTTTTACAAGTTCATTAGTTCACATATCTTCATATATTAATGTTCTATATTTACAACACATTAATGTTCTTTTAGCATATGCTTTAGTGCTTTACAAATGAGGCTGTAAGCATAACGCTAAGAAGTTGAATCCTTAGGGTCTTTTGCTCAAGGACCAAACAGTGTCTGATTTCTCTGTCATAAAACCTTTGGAATTTTCAAGTAATGTGGGGGGAGGGGGGTTAAGGGGGGGGTGTTAAAGCAAAGGTTATGTAGGTTAAACAATTACTATTAGATAAAAACCCAAAGAAAAGCATCAAAATCCTCCACAGTGTAGACCAACTACAGTCACCTCAGCTAACAATGAAACAATACAACCTTAAAAGCCTTCTCAAATCCCTCTATTGATACTAAAACAGATTTCTACATTTTTTCTGTAGTTGCTACTCTAATTCCTAGCACCGAAAACCGAAATTCAATAGAAGCTCATAGAAATTGTGTGCAGTGTCACAACGACATATCATAATACACAATTAATATGGAACACTATATTTTCATAACATGCTCATTAACTATTTATGACTGTTAATTTTAAAAGAGAGAGAGAGAGAGAGAGAGATGTTGCAACCAGTAGAAATCCCATGTGAATTTAATATGTGACACATTAACTACACCATTCATTTTAGTCCCTCTAAGGCAAAGCTGCATGCAAACAGTAACTGTGGTTTGCACAATGACATTTGTGTTCCAGTGACTGAGCCATAAGTAACATCACTCATATAACAGATGTGTATCTTTAGTGCTTTTCACATTTGATCTATTCACAGTGAAGAAGCTCGAGACAATTTGTAGTATTTATCTTGACTAAAAGCACTTCACGTTGCCAATGATTTGTTTATGTTTATCCAAAGCCACTTCCACACATTTGAGAACATTAAGGGCTATATTCAATGGCTTGCAACTTTGCCAGGATTTGCCCTAATCAGTCGCTCAAAGACTACTGCCTCTTACTGTAATCTACATTTATTTGCTCAAATAATCATTTAATCCAAAGCTAAATACTATTGAAGCAGAATGCAGTCTAAGCTATTAGCGGAGCTGAATGTTGCCAAGTGCTTCATTGTAACTAAAAACATGTATGATAATGAAGCAAACATTGCCAATTAAACAGAAGGTTGGAATAAGTGCTAGTATAATCTCATAAAGTGAAGCAGATTAATCTGCAAAACAGTGCCAAGTAAGAACACCGTCTATGCTCTGTCATGAGTGAGTTGAAGAGATGAAAAAGCAGCAATGGCCTGCTAGTGTCTTCTACTGTAGCCTTAGACGTGGGGTATAAAATATATCTTTTGTACACTTTTCTGTACACAACCTTCATGATCTTGAAAGCTGCAATCGAATTAGCTCTCAAGCGCAAGCTCCCAAGCGCAAGCACATAGTGGCAAATAATAATCTCATTTTGTGTATTTGCAGATGGGCAATGGGAAATTGGGCAAATGGGAAATGAGTAAAATTGCCTCATATTTACTGACATAACATTAAGTTACAAAGCTAAAGACCTAGCTTGTAAGATGAGATTTTAGGTTTATCTACATGTATTCTTTAACCAACTTATATCATTTGTAAAGTTGCTTTAGGACAAGGTCCATTGTTAAAAGGGCTTTAGATATAAAATTGAATTGAATTGAATAACGGCATATGTTAATAACCTATAAAGAATTGCTAGTTGTAACAAAAGATTATTTCCACGTCACACTTTACTAGGAACACCATTGCACCTTCTCATTCATGCAATTCTCTAATCAGCCAATGCATAAAATCATGCAGATATGGCCAGCAGGCCAGCAGCTTCGGATAATGTTCACATCAACCATGTGAATGGGGAATAAATGTGATCTCAGTGATTCTGAACATGGAATAATTGTTGCTGATCTCCTGGGATTTTCATGCACAACAGCCTCTAGAGTTTACTCTGAATAGTGCAATACAGACAAAACATCCAGTTTTGCAGACAGAAACTCCTTGTTGATGAGAAAAGTAAACAGAGAAAGACAGGACTTGTACAAGCTGACAGAAAGGCTACAGTAACAGTACAGAGATAACCACTCTGGTGAGCAGAAAAGACCACTTCACGTTCCACTTCTGTCAGAAGAAGAACAGAAAGCTGAGGCTGCAATGGGCACAAGCTCACCAAATCTGGATAGTTGAAGTCTGGACAAATGTAGCCTGAATCTTGATTTCTGCTAAGGCACACAGATGCTACAGTCTAGGCTGGTGGAGGTAGTGTAATGATGTGGGGAATGTTTTCTTGGCAAACTTTGGACCAGTTAATACCAACCAATGATGGTTTGAATATCACAGCCTGTTTGAGTATTGTTCCTGACCATGTGCATCCACGGTCATAGGCACAATTTACCATCTTCTAATGGCTACGTCCAGCGTAATAATGCACCATGTCACAAAGCAAAAGTTGAGAATTTCAAAGGAATGTTTCCCATGCCTTGTGGAATCCATACCATGAAGAATTGAGGCTGTTTTCAGAGCAAATGGAGGCTCTACCCAGTATTAGTATAGTTTTCCAAATAATACTTTTGTTTCCAAACAAAATGTATGCAATGTTTCCAATGCATTTGTTGTGCTATTAAGGCAGCATCCAGTGGAAACTGTGGCATGTCTCTGTTGACACTGAAGGTCACTAATGTTGTTGACTTTTGGATAGCAGTGTAAGTCGCTTGCTTTGTTCAGTAGCAAACATTCATTCATTCATTTATTCATTCATCTTCTTGGCTACAAAAAAATCTGAATCGGAAAGTGACAGCGGAGCACTTGAACGGATTTCAGAGCCTTATCCGTATAAACCTGCATACAGGGTTAAGAGGCTGCAACAGATTGAGAACAATATATAAGGCAGGCAGACGTGGCCTGCTGAGGCACGCTGGAGTTGCAGCAGCCAGGTTGTGAACAGACGAAGAGTTGTGATATAGATGTACTCCAACCAGTCTGCTGATCATTTGAATGACAGTGAATCTGCTTAGTTTTCCATATCTACTTAAACCATCTGTTTGGTTTGTTGTTCCAAAAAGTCTATCCACAGGTCTACACTGGTGAACGCAGTCCAATTTCTCGAAAGAAGAATTCTACTGATTTGTAGTTCAAAAATACCTTTGACTTTAGTACTTACAATAGCATTACACAAAACAAGAAGAAAAGTTTCCCAACAATGCCAAAATGTGAGTTTTGAGTAAGCAACTTGTCTCTTCCTTTCTCAGAACAGGACAAGACATTGAAATGCTTCTCCCTGGAGAGATTATTAGACTGAAAATGCTGGAGCATTCCTGTTTCACCACAATAAATACCAGAAAAAGGTAGACAGTACTCACATTTTTGTCCATGTCCACGTGACCAGGTCTAAACAGTGGATGTCTACAGTCTGTGTTTCCTGAATGAAATTGAGCTTATTTGTAACTAGCACTCTTGATGAAATGTATTGCCTTTAGCCAACATACTGTATGCAGTCCATACTGGCATGTCACTACCATATCACTATTAGTCAGTGTAAGGAAGATCATTTGGGATAACGGAATGTATTTGATCCACTTACCAAACCGCCACATACGTAGCCCTTGCTGCCAAGAGTGGCACAAGCATGGGAAGCCCTTGGTTCAGGTGGCTGGCCCTGCCATAGACAAACAATAACAGAAAAATCAGTCACCTATTTGAACAATTTACAGCATTTGGCAGACACCGTTATCCAGAGCAATTTACATTTATCTGATTTACAGAAATAAGCAGCTGAGGGTTAGGGGACCTTGTTGAGGGGCCCTTTAGACTCTCTAGTAGTACTGTACATGCTGGCATGGGGCCCTTTACCTGAATTTTAGGTTCAGTCCATGTAGCTGAGTCAGGTTCAAATATATGAACCTCATTATTCCACCCCCAAAAGCGGAAAAACACGCGCCCATTCGTCACCTAAAGAGGAATGGAGAGTTCTTAGACAACTAGTTGTTGCATTCCTTATTGAAACCAATGTGTTCATCCTTACCCATGATGTCTCATCCACTGTGAAATTTTTGTAATTGTTGATCTCTCTAACTGTTTTCCATCCGTATCCACCAAAATAGATGAGTCTAGACAAATAAAACAGAGGTACCACTATACTTAAAACAGAACACTGTAGATGTATTTATGCATGACTACATGCATTTGATTCTTCCTGCAGTCAGGAATGTATACATGTCATTGTCTCTTGCTGTCAAGGAAGTGTCACTACTTCCTGTTGTTTTTTAGGATTTATGTCTCACAGATAATTGTGAAAATGAAACAACAAGCAAGTCAGGTAAAATCTTGTTTACCTTTGCTGTTTAATTAAATGCATGTCTGTGTATTTGTTTTGAACAAACAGAGTAACAATGAAATTTCCATGTCATTTATGGTGACCACATGACCATACGCTTATGAGTGCATGTTTGCATGCAAATCCCAAGTGAATTATGAGTCTGCTTGGGGCCCTTGCACCACCTGTCCTTGTAGACCCAGCAGGAGTGTCTGTCTCTGGGTGAGGGAGGGGTTCCCACACAGGCACTCAATTTCCTCCAGGTGTAATTTCCATCTTGCAGGTCTACGCAATACATCTACCAAGATAACAAAATGGTTACACTTTGAAAAAAAAAATAACCAAAACAAATATATGTAACATGATCTTCATAAAACAAGGCACTGTGTGCATGTTCATCTTATTGTGTGTTTATTCAAGCCCACATGAATGTGGTTACCATGTGGTTAAGGTAGATCTGTGAGTTTTGTAACTACAGGTAGGTATGCTGTAATTGTTATCATTCCTGTCTCACATTCCATGGCTGTTTGTTCTTGGGTTGAAATTAAGGCATGAAGCACATCAGGCCATGCACAATAATCTGTTGTGCATTTACCTTTGTGCATCTGGCCTTGACAAACATGTTTAGTCACTTCTTTGACAATGGCATATTTCTGTCAGCTGTGTTCCTCAAATGTTATGTTGACACCACCCCCAGGTGAAAGGCTTACCTGGTTGGTGTAGTCATCATTGTCTCTGCCTCCAAAAACATAAAGCACACCACTGACGAGTGAGCCACAAGTCTGAAAAAGCAGAGGTGGCAACTCTCCACCCATTCCCATGCGAGCCCTTGTGCACACAAGCGTACACACACAAACATATACATCCAAGCATGCACACACACAGGGGGAGACAGAGAGAGAGAGAGAGAGTGAGTCTTCAGGTTGTTATATCTGTGTCGTTATTGCCTTTAGTAACACAGTCAAAGTTTACACATTGAACTACCTCTTTTATTATACGGTATTAAGGTGTTCTACAAAAAACGCAAGCCAAAAAAAATAAGCTAATGTAGGAAGTTTTTAAACATTTTTTGGGTTGTATTTAAAGATCCCATCTGAGCACATTTTGTATGAGACTTGTTTCTCAGGAGTGTTGATGATATGGCCTGAGTAATGAGATAGGATTTCAAGCTGCTGAAAAACCTGAAAAGTGTGTTGTTGTTTTTCATCTCACCAGACTCCACTTTCCAGATCATAGAGCCAGATCTCATCACTGGGTAACACCACTTCTTCTCCTTCCATGTACTGCGAACAGCAAACCAGGGGAAACTTACATGAAGATTTAGTAATAAGGCAATAATAACATAACAACGTAACAAGAAAACCTACTATTGTACTTTTGAACAGATGCAATGCAGATACTTTGGGGTCTATTTCGCATCCCTCTCTAACCTTCACTGCGGACGGATATAAAATAAGAAAAAACATAATCCAGGTGTGATGCGTCTCACCTGTAAACCGCCCCAGACGTGCAGCACATTTCCCAGCAGCAGAGCGACATGATTACTCCGCGCAGGAGCCGCCATCGGCAGCGATTCCGATAACTCCAGTAACTCGGTAACGATCTCCGTGGAGGATGAGCCGCTGTAAAGCTGCACACCAGGAAGAGGATTTAGGAGCAGGCTGTCTAACAAACCGCGTACTACCTCATAAACGCAATGTAAACACAGTACGCCACCTCTGGTCGGTGTTTACAGTGGGCAGGATGGGCTGCATACAGGAAAACATCGCCGAGTACACAGTGCATTTACGAATAAACACCAAACGCCTGAGAAAAAAACCACTTTAGTTATGGTAAACTCCTTTTCCTTCCTTCAGGCTCCACTGCTCCTCTGGAATGTAAATACTGTACAGTAAATCTATAATTGTTGAAGGGTATAACTGAAGTTAGGAGTGGGTTTAGGCCACACACTCATCCAGATAGATAGTTATGATAGACTAAACATTAAACCAAATGTACCAAGCACAGTAATCAACTCCAGAGTTATTAGTGGACACAAGTCACAAAAATGTTCCTAGGACAGTAAGCCAAATCATGTTTGATTCCTCACTTGAACCGTCTCACCTTAACACAAATCAGACTCACATAAATCAGATCCTGTTATTATGTACCTTACCCGGATTAATACATACATAATAGCACATTAAAACATCTTTTATTGCATTTGTTTTGTATTGCTATCATGTGCTTTTCTTACCATTAAATGTACAGTACTGTGCAAAGTCTTAGACACCCTATTGTTTTTAGGCACAACTTTTCTTATTGATTATTTTTAATCCTCCATGATTGAGTCAGGCCAAAAAGATTGTATATTACCAAATGTTACTTTTCGAAACAAAAAATTAAATGTTACACAAAAATATTTGTATGTCAGTATCGAAAGCAACACATTACGTAACAGACCGCTTTTCAGACTCTTCAATGAAGGCTGCTGGCTTTTGCATGCAGTGTGACAGTCAAAGTCTCCAGCTGTGGCAGATTCGCCAAGATGCTCAGTAAACTTAAAAGTTAATTTCCTTATAAAGCGGCACACTGTACCTGGGAACACTGTTTAAGAAAAAGGCACACCAAATATTTTCTTTAGTTTATTACTGTTTAATGCACTTTACTGCAAAGTAAAGTTTTTAAAAACATCATTATATTCGAAAGCGTATTTGCTTTACGGCAAGTCTTTTTACTGAGTGTCTTGGAGAATCTGCCACAGCTCTTCTGGAGACTTTCAATCTCAATCCAGAACTAAAAGAAAAAGTTTTTAACAGTAGGTGCACAGTGCTGTATATCATTTGGTATCTCACTTTCACTCATTTTCAGTAACCGCTTTATCTTTCTCAGGGTTGCAGTGGATCTGGAGCTGATCCTGAGAACACATGGCAAGATGAGACACCACTCTCAAAACAAGGCCCCATGCACACACGTGCCAGTTATTCACCTCTAGAGCTAACATAAGAGTAGTTAGTCCACCTACTGACATGTTTTTGGGAGGTGGGAGGAAAACAGAGAACCTGGAGTAAACCCCAGCCAACAGTAAACCAAAGCTCAGGATCAGACTGACCTTTGGGGTGGCAACATTAGGCTGTATCTCAGGGCTTACTGGGTGGAGGAAACACCCTGGACAGGTTGCCCTACCACTCCATTGCAGGGAAGACACACAGATTCAGACACACATTTACTACGGGCAATTTAGTATCTCTAGATCACCTAACTGCATGTTTTTGGACTGTGGAGCTCCTGGAGCTCCTGGAGTAAACCCACTCAGACACAAGAGAATATACAAACTCCACACAGAGGGGAGCTTAGCCGAGCCCAAGAATCAAACCTGGGTGCTTCTTGCTGTGAGGTGACTGTGAGTGCTCCCTAACGCATCACCATGCCGCCTTCTAGTCTATTATATTCTGTTATATCATGAGTCCTTATAGCTTAACCACTTAAAACCACTTGGATTTTATGTGTTCAATCCATGCATCCCACCTAAATACAAGTCAGCCTATCAGTCATGTCATATTAGACCTAATGTGTGGTGGAGGTGGAAAATTAAGGAATAAAAAGCTTAGGAACGCCCACTTTATAGCAGAACATGTAAGAGTTACAGCTGGGTCTGACATGGCAACAAATTGTGTTTACATGCTTATGGTCAAAGACATTCATGAGACAGTGGCAAGGTTTTGACCATGATTTTTCTTAGCATATAAAAAGGACATTAGCCAAAAAATAAATATATAAATCTGTAGCAAAGCCAAAATTGTTACAACTGTACTTGGTGTACCCTACTGTAGTGAGGTCTGCTGCAGAAATGATGTCAGTGAGTGATGGGTATAATTTATCTCAGAAAGAAGTTATATGCTGATATAAAAAAAAAAACATCATTCTGGTTTCCTCCCAGCTGTCCTCATCATTATGAGCTTTGCTTATGTAAAACAATTGCTGTCACATTTGCCAGATTGGATCTTTACGTTTCCTTTCCAGTAAAGCAAAACTGTCTATAAATAGCCCTAATTAAATAATGTCTAAATCTCATAATGAGACTTTTTCCAACAGCTCAGTTGGACTAAAAAACGACCAACCTGGCAACGCTGCTGCAAGCACCCTAAGTGACCAGTAGATGTCACCATCCTATCAAGTCTCATCTGTGTGGCTGCAAAACTGTTCCTCTGGGTATGAGAGCACAGAGATGTGTCATTACACCCATTCCTGCTCCATTTTCTTCATTTAGTAACCTGACCAGCACTTGATGCCAGCACTAACCTCATTCCCTGTTCAGTGTCTATAAAATCAAGTAAGTATATTGTAAATGCATGAGCCTTAATGTGAAATATGGTTTAGCACATGAGAGCATTCACTGCAATTTCGAGCTTTCTTGAGACAGAGAGATGTGGTGAAGGGAAATATGGGGCCACAGCAGGAGCGAGCTTCCTGTTGTTGAGGACTGGGAGTTTCCCGTCATAGAGCTCGAAGGAAACGCCAGAGGATGTCCTGAGCACCTCTGAGTGTGTGTGTGAATGAAGATGAAGAATAAGGTAATAAATGCATGAGTGAGTGGAGAGTAGATGCAGTCAAGAAAATCATTGATTCTTTTAATTGATAACCTATTTTACTTTTGCAAACCAAAATGGCCAATAAAGAGGTTTTTTTTTAAACTGCATTGCCCATAATCCCTCAATCTGTAACTACAGGATGGGCTGGAAGCACTACTCGCTACTAGGAGCCATATGGCCCCATAACACCAACAGGATCAGTAGTAGTGGTTGTCAATGGTGACCGCTTTCTCCATCTATGGAGGACTGGGCGTGACAACTGCTGAAGGATCCAATACACTCGTTGCTATTGGGTCACATGACACATCCTCTCATTCTCCCTCTGAGCCCCCTCTCTCAGGATGGTAATGCCTTGTGTGCGTGTGTGTATGTGTGTGTGTACTGTACCATCAGAGGAAGGGAGGGAGGCAGGGGGAGGGGTGCTGAAGGTGGGGAGGAAGGGAAGCGGGAGGGAAGGGAGCATTGAGCTGAGGCACAGAGATGAAACCAGCTTAGAGTGAGAGTGAACAAGCAAATGAGTAAGAGGAGCGTGTGAAAGAGCAGCACGGTCGTTTACGCTTCTCTGTGATCTCAAGGAAGGAAAGGATGATCACCCACAAACCTCTTCCCTTAACATCTGAATGAACCAGTAATAGAGAAAGAGAGAGATCAGAGGGAAAGGGAAGAGGGTAGATCTGCACAGCGCTCCTGACATCGTTGACTTTGCTGTTGGAAGAAGGAAAACAGAAGGACAGACACAGGAACGGTGACAAGAGAGCATGGTGCTTTTGGAAAGGTGCACCAACATGAGAGTTTGTGTCCTGACCTGGGGCTTGTGTATGAAGAGAACGGCTGAGGATCATTGCCATGCCAGCATCTAGGAAGCTTCAACTAGCTCACTGAAGACATGGCCCAGGTAAGGAGGTTTGGCAGAGGAGGGCGGAGGTTGCTTTGTACAGATATAGACATTTGCGCACATACCCTTTGTAAACATGTAAAGCTATACCACTCACTGAAGGTGCGGCTTTAATAGTCGTGCCCTCCAGAGGCGTACCGGTGAGCCCTGCTAGCTGTCACTGGAGCAACAGTGTGTTTGTAGCTGTGAAGGAGGGACTGGAGTGGCCTGGAAAAAGGAGGGAGAATTACTAAACAATGCCAACTGACTGTGTTTGGTCACTTTACTACACAAAATACTTGTGTGAGTGTATATGTATAGAGGATATATGTATAGAGGATTTGATGTATTGATTTATGTTAACGTCTGCTAGCAAGCCATTATAAGTGGGACTGTATATGCTCTTGTGTGATTCTGTATCTATAGATGTTTGGGTGTCTAGGTTTTAGCCATAGGTATTTCCCAGCAATCTCATTTCCTACTAATGTGAACGTGTCTCATGTGTCATAAAATAGCATAGACATAATGATTCAATAATTGTTACGGTAACTCAAGACTTTCAAAGGTAAAGCCACGCCGGCGCCTACAGGACAGGAACTTCCTCAGTGGCCGTGAATGTGGAGGAAAAAAACCTGATTGTTGTAACTTCATTAGCGCTGCGGTCAAGGATGCTTTGGGGAAACTTGGCTCACTGAGCGTGGTTCCACCTCTTTTTGTGTTCCTGTTGTTATAGCATGTGGTGTGAACCGTGTTTATGATCACTGGGAACTGCTAAATTCCTGAATAGATTGTTCTTGGTTTTAAGGGTTAGCTTGGCAAACCTTATCAATTGATGTGGATGTTTTTAGATGTGAGACTGATAAGGGATTTCGATCAGTGCGGGAAGGATTTTTACCTGATGCTAGTGGAGTTGTATGTCGAAATAGTTTTATTTTTATTTGCCGATGTCACTGATACCAATTTGCTGTCCGTGCGTGAGATATCTGTGACATTATTTCTGGTCTGAGAGAATTTAGGAACTGAGAGCTCAAAACGATGTCAGTCAAAGTAAAGTAAATTGAAAGAACGAGAGTGGAGAGGAAGTGGACAGCAAGATAGAGTGAAAAGACTGCAGGGTGAAAAGAAAAGACATCAGTCATGATGCACTTAAGTGCAGAAACAGGGCAATTATGTGAGCAGTGAGTGGGGAAGTGTGTTTATGTATACACGTATATGAGAAATGAAGGCTGAGTCATTATGTGTAGTTTGGTCCTCTCTGCCCTAAGGGTCTAATCTAGCTCATCCTGTCTCTCAGATCTTCTGTTGTGCCAATTATGCCCCTCTCTCTCTCTCTCTCTCTCTCTCTCTCGCTTTCTTTCTGATTTATCTCTTAACCATAAATTTCTTTCTTTCTCTTTCAAACTTTAAATCATCTTCGACATGACTGGGGCAGTGAGCTGCCTCTTCATATACTGCAGTAAAATACGTGTGTATCTCGACTCCCTTCCCTTTACTTGGTTCTTGGTGCCTCTGAGATGGTAGACGCACCCTCTTTCACTCTGCTCTCTTTCCCTGCTCTCTTTCCCATAGGCAGAACACATCATTACACCGAGTTAAAGGAGTTTCTGTGCCACTTTCCCAAACCACACTTTTGTCACTCAAACCGCAGACACAGGACTTTGTATCCAAGTCTCAAAACAATGCAGCCTTGCCTCATATGCATCTCAGTAGCGCTGTTTCAGATTCCTGTGTTCGGGGTTGTATGAATAGGTTTAGAAATAGAAGCTTTTCTTTGCCCGTGCAAAGTGCTTTCCACAGTAGCGTGCCCTCTGTTTGTTTATTCCCTGTGTATATGCTACAGGCTGGAAATTAAAATGAGCTTGTTTCAGAAACATTTGCTCTGTTCCAGTTCTATTTAGTTTCGCTTGCTTAGACCTAATAGAAGGATAATAGAATGAGCCTACACACTGGATAACTGTCTAATGTGTGATTGACAGATCAACAAATAGCAAGTGAGAGCTGGGAAATACCGGGACTCGATTTGGAGCACAGCTGTCTATGTACATTTCTTAACTTTCGTCATCCCTCCTTCCTACACATACATGTTTAAATACTGCAGTAGAAGGACAAATAGTGCTGGTCTGGTGTTTTTCAGGACCAGACTGTTTATTTTGACTGTTGAAATGGATTCATGCATAGGTCAATTCATTGCTGAGTCAATTACTGAAGTTCACTTTTTTTAGGAAGTGGCCATCTTATGGGTTAGTCTTGGTACTTTCCTCTTGGCCTTGGCATCTGTGAGTTCTGAGTGGGTGAGGTGCTTTTTTTGTGTATTTATATCCTCAGGAACGCTTTGTGTTTTATTCTTACCCTGAAAGTGGTTGGACCGTCAGGCAAACATCTCTGCAATGCATTAACCCTAGTCTAATGGCTTAATAGAATTCAACTCATGGGTCTGAAGCTCGGTCTCTGCAGTATATCCAGTCTTCAGAGTCTGTCTAGTGTTATGTCTATGAAGAGAGTGACTGTTTTTCTGCGTCAAAGCTGTCACCCTGGTATTACCGTGTGCAACTTAGTGCTTGTGCAACTATCCAAGCTTTTTTATCAGCCTCACTGTTCCCAAATGTAGGTTTGGGGAAAACATTCCCGCAGTTCTGGGATGTCTAGTCTTCAGATGAAGTGTAGTGTAACTATTCAGGAAGAGCCAGGATGCGAAAGACGTGTTATGGATGGAAGGGAACGACAAAACAAAGTAGAAATTGTTTGATTCTTTGCAATTACAAAAGAAAGAAATTGAGTTAGGTGTGGTGTCAGTCTCTCACCCTTCCAAATAATCAGAGCCTCTGAGAAAACAAAGCAAGCTGTTTCCAGGATATAAACATGGCACAGTATTTTTTTCCGGATACAGTGGAGAGAGAAGCAGGGCCGAGGGCCGGGCAGTCGGGTTAATATGGGCTTATGAGTGCATGTGTTTAGATCTAATGTAAAATAAAATGGGGGAATAAAGGGAGATATGGGCAGCTTAAAGATGCAGGATTAAAGCTGTTGCATAACCAGTGTGGGTCTGTGGGGGTGAACAGGAATCTGTGTGCATTTTTCACCGATATGTTTACACAACTCATAATCACGCCCATACTCTCCTGCTATGCGGCTTTGAATTATTACTGTTCATTTTAAAAGTTCAACTCATGTATAATATGATTCTACAGATAAGAGTGTTATGCATTCCTTGGTCTCACTGCTATTCTGTGTTGTAGGAAGAGATTAGCAGAAGTCGAAGCTAAATGATTTACATTTTTTCCCCAAAATTGAGTACGTTCTTATTACATACTCAATTTTCTTACGTTCGTGTATCATGGCAGGCTGATGATTTATGGGATGCTATCTCTAAGTAGATATGGACATAAGGAAGAGAGTATCACAGCCCAGTATCAGATCTTCTGATCAGACACCAAAACCATAATTAGTTTTAGTACATCTCTCTTTTAGTGTGAGGCTTTAGAGGGAACATTGTTTTTAGGTAGCTAGTTTCAGCTAGCTTCAGTTAAGTTTCTGACAAAAGCTCTGATTATAATTGTAAACTGAAAACAGTACATAGCCAGTCCCAGGATCAATTGGAGTTAACGTAACGTGTCAAAGTGTATGGGTGTCAGTGGTGTGTAATAAGAGTGCAGTATGAGTGATATGGGACATTTCTGTGGTTATCTGATTCCAGCACAATTCCTGCTTCTCTCTCTGCAAGGGAAATGAGAGCTAACTCACATGTTGGCTGGGCTAAAACGCTCTTGACTGTGCACCACACACACCTACACATCAACATTTGCTTAATTAGTAGTTCTGCTAATGTTGGGGCAGAAAATGGTTATTTAACCTCTGTTATATTCCTTACATTTAAGCCTGTAGTTTGCATGTGATCAAACAGTTACACAGAAACACTCCACTGACATCCAAGTGGAGTTTGTTGTGCTTTTGAAATGTGTGTGTGTTGTGTGTGTTTTGCAGTGCCCTCTTGTGGTCAGAGTGTGATAGCGCGCCTACATGACTGGCATGCTGACAGGATTAGTGATTATATATTTAGGAGCATCTCCCTAAATAGACAGATGGACGTCCCCTCACTGCCCTGAACAGGACAGATGTTCCACTTCTATTGCACAACAACATATTTTGCCTTTGAATTCACTCATACCTGACTTCAGTCACCTATTAACTCCATTCAGCATTCAGGTGCTTTTTTTCAGCAGGCAGGTGTTTTTCTTTTCTTAACAACAATCAAATGACTACATCCAGTTAAAGGATCAATAGCCGATTTTTATTCCTTACTTGTAAAATGACCTGGACGATATAACATGATTTAAAAATGCACTAAGCCTTGGTCTTATCAATAGTGTATTAGATGTATCTCAGTAAAAAAAAAAAAAAACGTACTATTATAAAAACTTTATAGAAACCAGTATATCTGGAGATTTTGCAATAAGGCAATGAAAACCCTCTAATGCATAATAATTGTATACCTTGATTATTTGTCTCAGGTTAGAAATCAGTCCTTAAGCTGTACCAGGATACTAGACGAGAATGAGAAATATGTTACGTGGTGGTCCTGAAATGAGACCCTTGTCAGGGACTGGATTAGGCTCTGTGGCATTTTGCATCCCAGTAGAGCTCCCTCACTCCATCCACACCCTTCTCCCATTTCTTCACTGCACTACTTTGCTGTCCCCCCTACACACACACACACACACACACACACACACACATACCCGGCCACTTTCTGACTCTGTCTAGACTAAACCCACCCTTCTGGGATGAAGGGGTGTTAAGATAATTCTTAAAGATTTTAAGAGGGCCTGCCCATGCAGTTATGGAGCTTAATACTGTTTGCAGTGTTCCTTTGACTGTTTTTCTGGTGCTCTAAGCTGAGACTCAAATCCTAATATTAAACATTCAGTCACGTTTAGTTAGGTCTACCATGCAAATCTGTTAAACGTTAACTACTCTAACTTAAATAAATATCACAAATTACATAAAATATTTCAGTTATCAAATGCATTGGGTAATTTGGGGTAAAATTCACAGTTACCTTAAAGAACATGGAGTAAAATCTACCTCAAAAAAGTGAGTGCAAAATGTAGACCTAATTTGTTTTCAGTGTATTCGGCAGCATATTGCTTTAGATAAATTGTTGTGATTTTTTTTCTCCTTAGTCTTAACCTGTGTTGGTTAAAATTGCTGTTGCAGGTTAGCTTTTAATAATAAAAATAATAAATTGTCTAATACAGAGACTAAGGGCATTTTGAGTTTTGTGTATTTATGACATTTCATAGAGTCATGAGTGTATGTCTGAGTGAGGTCATACAAACATCAGCAATGCTCACATTTTACTGCATTAACTGTAGTATATGTTGATGCTTTTATCTCCACCCCCCTCCCCCCATTTCTTTGACATCATGCAGCATTTATTATGTAATAGATTTCTCTCTCTCTCTGTGCCTTTTGCCCTTGGGAGGATGTCACCTAATGTCAATTTCAAAATGGTGTCTCACTTCACTGAGCACAATCTCCCAGCCTTGAGCCACAGTGACACTTCTGTGGTCATAAGAACGGAAATGGCTGACTGACAGTCACACAGATAGGACAAGGAATCTCCTTCACTTCCTCTTTGTCCATTTATCCACTTCACCTTGACTTAGCTTTACAAATGTGCAATTTTCCTCCTTTCTTTTTAAATAAAACATGTTTTTAGTGTGTGTATGCCTGTTGGGTTTATAAATTGTAATATTGTAATATAATCCATTTTCTCAGTTCCACTTACCATGTAGCTGCACTTTGTAGTTCTACAATTACAGACTGTAGTCCATCTGTTTCTCTACA
>JAOVVG010000054.1:16211186-16228733 GCA_028566375.1 Leptodoras nelsoni | reverse complement strand
CTGGTGCAATGTGCAATTAATGAAGATTGGCCACCAGGCTGGTCCAATTTAGCCATGAAACCTCCCACACTAAAATTACAGGTGTTTCAGTTTCATTGTCTAACCCCTGTAATCAATACATATAAAAAACAACAACAATAGGCTTGTGCAGGTTGGTTCTTTGACATTAGCATGTTCAAAATGGTTTCCCATTCACAGAAAAACCAGTGAAAACTAAGTTCTAAAATTTCTGTACCTTGGACAGAGGTCTGTTTATTTTTTTAGTGTTTCTCAGAATATTCTTTCTTAATTTAGTCATGTCCAATTCCTACCCATCCGGATTTCTCCCATGTCACATGACAGCTCCCATTCAGGGAGGGCGAGGCTATCACGTTTCCTCTTGAGACACGTGGTGCCAGTTGCCGCCTCTTTGCTGCTCATGCAACATCAGGGAGTGGTGTAATAGACTCGGAGGAAAGCGCTCCCACCCACAGACGCCCATGATTGGCCAGTGTCATTCCAACGGACTTGGGAGAGACCATATGTTGCCCCTCCCAATTTTTGTATATCATCACTGTCTAAAAAAACACTTCAATCTCCTTTTTTTTTTCAATTTTCCTTTTTCTTTATCATTCGAACACAGCAGCTGCCCTTAATGTCGTGTGATCATTTCATGATAAATAGACCAACATAAACGATCCAAAATGGCTTTAAATCAAATGATTTTTTAAAAGTCACATTAAAATATTACACATTACATTAAAATTAAAGAACATTTTTGTATTTTTCTGTAAAGCTGCAAAAACGATATGTAAAATGTATTTTTTCATGAAGTTTGCCTTGGTTTGCTGGGTTTTGCCTCTTGGTATGGCAAGCTGTGTCCTTCCACATTCCTCAGGTGCAGAACACATGTGCATAACGGCCATCAGCAACAGTAAAAGACTCCTCAAGTTAGAGATCCTCAGTCAGCTTTGGTTGGCAAAAGTTCTTAAACATTGGCTTGGTATGTGACAAAATTTCTCTCTCACACACTCCCTCATGTTGGCTGTGTAGAGTTCATAGAACGGGAGCAAGCCGAGAAATGTCCTAGCATTGAACACTGGCCTACTCTTTGGGAATCCCCACTTCAGTAGATCTGGCTGACAGTTTGGAAGCAGAAGCCCATCGGAGACTCACACACAACTCATCTGTTCCACTGCAGCAAGGCTGGTGGAAAATATCGCCTACAGGACAGGGAATGCTAACTCAGCACATACATTTTCATTACAGAGAATGAAAGCAGGGAGAGACAGAAAGATGAAGGAGTAGATGTGAAGTTTGGTATGCAATTAAAGCATGATGTTCACCTCTCTGGGGAGGAAATGTGATATTCCCATAGCAGTCAGTTTCAGCTCTCTCAGCAGGAGCAAAGCACAGCATTTGAGATTAATCTCGGTACCTATGAAGCGCTGGCTAATCCGCAGGGCCGCCGCAACTCCTTTTCCACGCTATCACTTGGGCATCTGCTGTGGGTCAGAGCGTTCCCACGCAGAACACACTCACGCACATACACACAGCTGGATCTGTATCTCCTAATCTTTCACAGCTGGTTCCAAATGGCCTGTATAGTTTTAAACTATATGTCAGTTAGAATAAAGCTTTGACATTTTCACACTGGTTTCACAGCATATTGTTTGAATAGTAATTTAATGTGCATTACCAACATGATGGACTGAACCCCCCTGCCATTGCACAGTGCTATAAAATTAGACTTTGACAGAGACGAGATTCATCTTACTGGACCGAGCATGCACAGGAATGTGTGCTCATTCATTGTTTGATTGTGTGTATCATTCAGGTTCACTGCTCACCTCACTTCTCACCTGTTCTCTCACTTGTTAAGGTTTGAACAGTGCGCCCAAGTGTACAGCTCCCACAGACTTTACATCAGAGATATAGTTTCCTGTTATAATCTGCTGGAATAGCACCAGTATACTGTATAATATCTATAAAAGTCCTTGTATTTCCTAGTTGCATGGTAAGATATGAATACACCTAAGGTTGGAGCAACACAACAGGGTGTGGCAGTAGAAATTTGTCAATGCAGTGGGATTTCTATAATGACTTCGCACTTGTGTTACTGAATAACAAGCACTACAACTGAATGAATTATACTATTTTATCTGAGCAAATTAAAATAAGCAGCATGATTGTGGCTATTAAATGTGAAGTTGTGTCAGGGTATACTGTATGCTGCTAGAATATGCACAGTGCATTGTATCGCAGATAAAAACCCATACACCGCAAGAAACTAATTGCAGCCAGTGTACTTAAAAAAGTAATGTTAGGTTGCACTCAAAATGTTGGGTTTATTTAACTTAAAAGAACGTCAGACTCAGATATTGTTCCGTTAACTTAATAAAGTTCAGTGAATGAACAATTTTGAGTGTAACCAGTTAAATAACTTTTTTTTCTCTTTTTTTTGCAGTTTACATGAGTAAACACCAAAAAAAAGTACATGACAGGACAAAAACACATTTGGTATATATCATGTCAGCCAGTCAGTTATTTTTTATATTAAATATCAACCTGAAATCGAAGTGCAGATTAATCATACATATGGCATATAAATAGAATCTTTAACAGGGACTGTGAAGATGGAAGTATGCAGAGCAGTATCAGTGAGCACAGACATTAAAAATGAGCCCATGAATTGTGCACACACAAGAAATGAAAGGAGAAGTGAAGTGAGCATGCAGTACAATGAGCAGTTCACTTCAGCGAGCACTGAGCACTCCTCTCACTCACCTGTGTCTATGTGCCTGTTTGCTCACAAGCCAAATTCAGGGGAAAACGGTTTATGTTCCCATGGTTTATGCTGAGTCTGGTCACTCTTAACAAGCCCTTTCTTTTTGAAATGCAGAAACTAATTTCAGGTAAAATTCACAAAATAGCAGTGATGAAAAGAGATCGCACTAAACAGCTACATCAAGTTCAGATTACTTAAAGACGACACAAACGCCATATTATGTATGGAATGTATGGAAATGTCACTGTTTCAGATTACACACTCTTTAACAAAAAATTAAAGGATTTGATTTGGAAAGATATTGCTGTACCATGTTTTTGGGGGTTTCCTGATTTTCTCCCTAATTTAGTCGTCTCCAATTCCCACCCATCAGTGCTTCCCCCCATGTCACACGACGAGCTGCCAGTCAGGGAGGGCGAAGCCAGCTGCCACTTCTTTTCGAACTGATGCTCATGCAACTTTCGGGAGCGGTGTAACACACTCGGAGGAAAGCACTCCTGTCCACCTCCTGTATGCATGAGCTCACAGATGCCCGTGACTCACTATGATTGACATGGGGGAGAGAGTATGCTGCCCCTCCCACCCTGAGAGCATGGCCAGTCTTGCTCTCTGGGCTCCTGGCTAGGGGCTGCTGTACCATGTTTAAACAAACTTTTCCTTTTTACAGTTTGAACTTTTTGCTATGCTACTCCTTCCTTTCCTAATACTAATAAAAATATGAAAATATTTGCTGCACCCACACAGTAACACCACAAACTTATGCTTTTTATTTATTTTTTTTATATTTGTCATTTATTTCCTTTTAATTACTTTTGCATTTGCATTTAAGGTTAAAATCCAGTAGGTTACAACTGAAAACACTTAGAGGTTGAAAATGAAACAGAGCTGCTTTGAGTGTCACACAACTGTGTCTTCAAAATGAATACCATTTGCAGAATGTAGATAAAACTGCAGCATAACATTCTTCTTTGTTTGTTTGGCAGCCGATGATAAAGAAGATGACGGCTTTAAGACGAGTATGTCTGCCAGGATGTCTCGCTGTAAAGTAAGTGGGTGGAGTTTTGCCCGATGCTCCAGTTTCTTACATTTCTACTTCTGATGTCCTGCTCTGTTCCCTCCACCGCCTTTATTAGACCTTTATTACACCTAGTGCTGCGTTTTAATGGGAAGCATTTGAAGACCTTATCAGGAATTGCAGAAACAATCATCCTAGGTTTACTACAGAGCACACCTATTTATCATTCACGTTATTGGGTGCAGGTTTTGAGCAGCGGTGTTTTTTGTGAGACGTGCTTGTTCTGTTGGAGACTGTCAGCTATTTCGCCTGGGAATTTAAAGTTTTACACATAAACCTAGCATCATTATTGCCTGTAGTCTTGATTTCTATAAAGCAGTGGTAAAATCATGATGGAAGTGTGAGTTCATTTAAATTCATTAGATGTTTTCAGATGTGAGTGAAATATTTGATTAAGTGACTCCAAAGAGAGCAGTGTCTGGACTTTATTAAAGCCTTTTTTTGGATTATCACTGCTAAGCCCAATAAATCCTTTTTAAAGACATGTGCATTTACCCCAGATGACTTTTTTTGGCTGTTACAGTTGGATGACGCCAAAGTCTCCATCCTAGACTTTAGGGAATCTCGTTTGTCAACCTGTGGACATTGTTTAGTATTGCTTTCACACTTGGAAAATAAAGCAGTGCCTTTTTAAAAATCATTTTGGCCCTGTTTTATCTACTCCAAAAACTCAAAAAAGAACAGATTATGAGCGAACACTTTGTTGCTTATGACAGAGGTTTCCTTCTTTTTTCTTCACTCTCTATATCTGTTTCTCTTGTTTCAGCATGATTCACTTTTTCCAACCTTTCTACCCTTTCTTAACTGCCACTTACCCTCATTCAGCTTAAGACACCATTTTTTCCCATGGTGCTTGTGTGTGTGTGTCTGTGTGGGGTTGGGATTGGGGTTGTTCTATCTCTAGGAAGCCCTGCTGAGTCCCTCTTGCTATTCCCAGTATGGCTGTGTGAGGGCCGTTTTTTTTAAATCCTTAGAGTGAATGGCTAATTGTAGAGCCATTGAATGGCCTGCCTCTGGAGGTTTGTTTTGATGTGGAAAGTACCCATAGTTCCACTCTGTTCCACCCTTTGTTTAATATTCCTAATTTCTCTGGCTTTCTCTATTTTTCTGTCTTGCTACTAGAATTTGGACGCACCTGAAATCCTGTCCAGCTCGAAGGCAATCTCAGAGGAAGCCATACAGGAGGGTCCCCATACCAACAGCCATAGAGAGCCAATCAGCACTCAGGACAGGCCAACCAGGCAAGTAAAAAAAAGGATAGAACGTGGCCCAAAACTTCCATAATGGCTGGTTTCTTTGGATTTTTGGGCCTTAGAGCTAGTGTGTGGCATTCCATTTATCCTTCCTAGATCACACAATCATTAGTCATGCAAGCCGGGAAATTGTGCTTCTTTACCCATGATATCCTTCCTGTTCTGTGGAGAAGGGTTCATCATATCAGCTTGTTGCAGAACGCCTGTAAGATAGATAGGCATCTTTCTGAAGCTGGATGTAGCTGTATTTCTGTCTGAGTCTTATTTTGCAACTAAGTATGCCTAGATGTCTTTTATGAGATAATGACGCATGAGGTAATGACATTTCAGAAAATGATTGGCACCCAGGCATCGGCAGCCATACCAGAGTCAGAGAATGCTTGCAAGTCTGGTTCTGATTGCTCTGCAGGAAAAGAGATCTCCATTGCTTCTCTCACTGCTCTGCAATGTGAAATCCTGAGCCTGCCTGCTTTGCCTGATCGGCTCCAGGAAAGCCACATGGGACTCTGGGACACTCAGTAGAGCTGAACTGAAATACAGTGTGTCTGGGTTGTAATTCCTCTAGCTCTGCAGTGCACTATATAAAAAATGTATTCCAAACTGTTAATATTACGCCCTTCCAGTTAATTATGTCATGTCTGTAAAAGAGGTTCAGAAACTGTAATCCCCAGAAAAGGCCATTTTTAGTCTTGCGGTATTGCAGTTATGGGATCGGTACCCAACAGCTTATTAAAGCGTGTTAGTTAATAAGCATTAATGTGAGCATGTTGCACACACTGAATACATTTTCTTATCTACTGTGTGATAGGCATGATGGTACACTGGCCTTGCACTCTGTCCAGACAACTCCCAGACAAGGCTATAAGACTCGCAGACATTTAGCTAACGAGTACTATTATGTAATGTAATTATGCATTATATTTTATGTTATACATAGCTTTACATTCATTTCTAAAAAACAGCTTTTTAACAAAAATGCCTTGTTGTTATGGCGTATGGTGATTGTGTTTATATGACAGAGTGGTTGAATTGTCAAATCAGTAGGTGATTTTCTACATCATGGCTCTGACAGTAGGTCTGGCTGTAACATGAGTGATTTTGGGTTGATATCAGTACCTTAGTTCTAATAGGATATTGTTTCTATAGTAACAGCAGTATATAGTATTATAGTATAGTGTCTGTAGTATTGTTTCTATAGTAACAGCAGTATATAGTATTGTAGTATAGTGTCTGTAGTATTGTTTCTATAGTAACAGCAGTATATAGTATTATAGTATAGTGTCTGTAGTATTGTTTCTATAGTAACAGCATTATATTGTATTATAGTCTAGTGTTTATAGTATTGTTTCTATAGTAACAGCAGTATATATTATTATAGTATAGTATCTGTAGTACTGTTTCTATAGTAACAGCAGTATATAGTATTATAGTATAGTGTCTATAGTATTGTTTCTATAGTAACAGCTGTATATAGTATTATAGTATAGTGTCTATAGTATTGTTTCTATAGTAACAGCAGTATATAGTATTATAGTATAGTGTCTATAGTATTGTTTCTATAGTAAAAGCTACTAATAATACACAGATTTAGAAAATGCCTTGTTTAAGAAAGAAATTGTTGTAAAAAGGGTTTTTTTTCAAGAGAGAGATTACTGGAGAGAATGGTGAATGAATGACAGTTTGTAACGTAAACAATAACAGGAATGTCTCACAGGCATTCCTTACTATTCCAAATGTCACTGTTGTCAAATTGCTGTGGTATACAAGAGTATAATAACACACTTCAGGCCTGGCTGTCACGACACCAAAATAGTCTCAGTCATGTGCTAACATACCAGAAAAAAACTTTGTATATGTAATGCTGCAAGTAAAACAATCAACATTAAAACTAAATCTAACCAACACCATGTGTGATGAATATAACTGTAAGTATTGCCATCTTGTACAATATAATTTGCCAAACATAAAGCTAGAGTTAAATAACAAACCTTTTATCTAGTGTGTTAGGATGACCACAAAAGGATATTGCATATTTATAGGATAGTAATTTACTTTACACAGTCAGCAAAGCTCTTCAGAGTGCCGTCAGTATCTGTTACAGCTGATAAAGTGATATGTGGGTGAGTGTCTACAGCTGTGCATGTGTTCCCTCTGACAATGATGTACTGACAGGGCGTGTTCTGCTCCCATGGGAATTATGGAAAGAAAACTGTCAGAATGTAAGTTCTGGGCCGTGTGTGAGTGTGTGTGTATGTGTTTCTGTGAAAGGGGGTGCTTGAAATGGTCTGCTGTTCTTTTTCACTTTTGCTCCGTTGGCGGCAGATGCCTTCATGACTTGCTTTTAATGTGTGTAAACATTCATGCTGATTAACTTGTCTCTCCAAGGCAGCTCCTCTCAGAAACATTACAGAAAACTACAAAGTGTCTGTGCTCATTCATTCCTCTGCTCGTAGTCATAGAGCATGTGGTTTAAGTTATGTGTTTCATGTAAGCCACAAATTTAAGAGAAACAAAACAATGATGCAACATGCTGTCTTTAGCATAACCAGATTATTTTTGCCGAACAGAGCTGACTTTTTTGTAATTTATTATCACTGATTTTGGTTGCAGTCAGTCCTTATTGCCTTCATCAGCTGAGGAAGAGGAGTCAGATGGAGGGAAGAGCAGTGAGAATTTGAAAGAAGAAGATGAAAGGGAAAAGGTAAGAGTACGCTAGAAAGGCTTCTACGTCGGAATGAGTGTGTGATCGACATACCATTTTATCATGAACCATGAAAAGGAACTGTCCAGTTTGACTGTTGTTGTATAAGACCAATCATAGACTATTGTAGGAGGAAGCAATTATGAAAAACACACTGTGAGAAACAGACGCCTATGTTTGACAATTTAAAAACTTTAAAATTATGTGGTTTATTATAGTCTCATAAGTAGGAAGTGTAAAATCCTGCATCTTTACTGCAACACATAGAACACTGACTTAAACCTGGGTTTTCAACTAGAACTAAATTATTCTTTTCTGATGCTACTTGCGATTTGCCTGCTAAACCTGTTCTCCAATTCTGGATGCTGAAATACTTTACTTTAGTACGACAGTGCTTGCACATCTCTTATCTATTTTTTGTCCTTGTAATTCATGACATCCAAAAACTTCAGATCTGCTAGCTAGTAACTAATGTACAAAAACTGGTATACCAGTTTATACTTGGTAGGTCCATCACGGGATCTTGGAGGGAACGTTGCACAGTCCTCACGCTGATGTTTGCCCCAGGATTGAATTCCAATGTTACGCCTACACATGAAACAATTCTTACCAGCTGATGCTGGTCATGTTCACTCTTTTTATGGCCACACTGCTGTCGTACGTTTGAGGTTTTGCCAGAATTCTTGTAGTCACGGTACACTGTTGAAATACTCCTATGTGAAAATATGTGAAAAAAACTTTGCATCTTGGTTTTGCAAAAGAAGCTTCCATAGATGTCCAACTCTTTATATACTAATTGGCAGATACAACCAATGTTCATAGATGGCATTACTATGCATTCTGCATAGGCTCCAGTACCGGTTTTTCTGGTACTTCAGTGTATACATGGCACACACAGTACTCCCCTTTACATTTGACCACCCAAATGGTTATATTTTGATCATTTGTTAATTATGACTTTATTCACATTGTGTTTGCATGTTTTTTCATTATTTAAATAATAATTTGAAAAAATCTGATTATGTAGATCATTAAAGATAGATACATATAAGAGTCTTTTTTCCATCCCTACCCCTCTGTGTCTCTTTTCTCCTATTTCTCATTCTCTCTGCCTCGGGTTCACCGTGCTCCCTCATTCCTCTCTCTGTCCTCAGGGTGTGTGTATGGTGGAGCAGCTGATAAAGCAGGCTCCCAGCTCTTCTTTTCTTTTCCTCTTTCTGTCTCTGGCCAGTGCAAAGGGCAGGATGGGGAATTTGGGGGCTATTGAAGGGAGGAAATGGAGAAGGGGGTGTGCTTCTGACAGATAACACACTCTTTGACTCTACACAGAGGGGTGAAGTGAACTGCAGGATCTGTTCTTTGTTCTACTGGACATTCATGACAAGATCACAGGAACCATTTTCCGAGCAGACATGTTTTGTACAGCGTTTACAGAGATAGTAAAGAGATTAAAAGCCTTAAGCACTTCACTTATTCATCTTAAAGCATGTTAATAACTAGTATGAATTATTAAGGGTGTAGTTATGCGTGTGAAGAACACAAATCTGGTGCTGGGGGTTAGGCTTTATTCATTTTACATGAGGAAGTCAGAAAAGTAATAATAATAGAAATCTGGTATTTTGTATGTCTGTCAACTGACCGTACCAAACATCCACTGGTAAAGCTAATCTAGCAAATAGTGCAGTAAACACAATTAACTAACAGTAAGAATCCAGAGACAGAGACTGCAGAGAACCATCATAAAAATAAGTCTGAGTTCCACAGAAGTTGTGATGTTCTTTTTGGTTATTTTCAGGACTCAGTCAGTGAACCGAGGGTTGGTGAGAGAGAGTGTACATTAGTTATTGAGGAGCCCTGCTCAGTCCCCATGTCATCTGTGAAGGTTGAGGAGCAGGAGCCCAAGGAGCACGTAGCAGGCTTGCAAAGGCAGGACTCAGGTCCACGGGGCCTCAGGAGCATCCTAAAGAAAAGCCGCTCTGCCAGCCTGGAGGCCGAGTGTGCACCGGAGAGAAGCGAAGCTCATGGCAAAGACTGTGAAGAGAAGAAGCAGGAGGATAGAATGGAAGAGACAGAAGAGGAGACAGGGGTTGATGGTGAGGTAAAGGCCATGCAGAGGGGAAACAGCACCTCCAGCGATGCTCCCCGTTCACCATCTCTGTGTACATCTGAGGACAGCGAGGAGCTAGACAGCAGCCTGGATGGCAGCATGAGTTCCTCTTTCAACCAGGGGTATGATGGGAGGTGATTGCTTACACTATATATAACCTAGAATCTCTGAAAATATAACAAATGAATGTTTCCGATGCAAACTATTTTAATATTACGTAAATTGCAGGTTAGCATATCATACATATTCATAAACACTTTCTCACCATTTCTTTTCCACTCTTTTTCCACAGGCTGGCTGAGATGATGGGTAATGAGGAAGACAGATGCAGTAAACTGAAGAAAACCAAAACCAGCGATGTGGTCCAGACGCCCCTGGCTGATCGCTTCAGCCAGCTAAAGGACTCTGAGAACGCCTGGAAGAAAAAGGTGGACACATTACGTGCACAGAGCAACACACAACCACACAAGCTGAAACAGCTGAGGGTCTGTAATTGGCTGTAAAACCTGGCCAGAGTCATTTTCTGGAGCAGGTTACTTTAGACACACACACTCACACACATATTTAGGAATCAACAGTCAGTAACATTACAGCAATGGGTCTCTATACACTGCATTTATTATGTTCCTGTTCATTTCAGTGAAACATCTGTGATTTCAGTGAGATTACATTTCAGTCACAGCTGGCCAAAATGAGATTACTGAATGAATACACGTCTTCTGAGGAGAAACACCCGTCTTACATGCTTTTAACAGTTAAACAGTCAGACATGCAGTATTAACACTTTTACACTTACATTGTAGCCCAATTTGGAATTCTTATGTGCCAGTTTTAATTACACCTAATCAAATATGTGACCCAGTAAACGTATATTCATTTATTATCTAAGCCTCTTAACCTTGCTGGAGTGCTGGAGTCTATCCCAGCACTCACTGGGTGGAAGGGCACACACTGTCACACCTAGGGGCAATTTAGTATCTCCAATTAGCCCACATGTCTGTGGACTGTAAACCGGAGCTCCTGAAGGAAACCCACACTGACAGAGAACATGCAAACTCCACACAGAAAGGTCCCTGGCTCAGCCCGGTAATCAAACCCTGGTGCTTCTTGCTGTGAGGTGACAACGCTACCCACTGTGCTGCCATGCCACCCTCCCAAGTTTAATCCTGAGCAAGAGTTACTGTCTTTACTGTGAGTTTTACAGGCTGTTTTTGTGTCCATGTTTTATTTTCCAGGTTGTTGGTGTCCTTTTTCTCAAAAACATGCTGATAGACATGCTGAATAGGTATCATTTCCCATAGGTGTTAATAAGTCACATATGAATGTGTGTGCTTGGTACCCTGTGATAGATCAGCGTCACATCCGGGGTATATATCCTGACCAAGATAAAACTGTTATTGAAGCCGAATAGATGAACAGTAATGAGTAATATATTAACTCTTAATGCTTTACTTATAACTTACCTATAATTTGCATGCGTCCTACAAAATATTCTACTTTACAAGCTGTGTATAAGAAAGTCAACATGTTTGACCAGCAGCCTGCCCTGTCACACACAGACAAACAAAGACACAAACACACACACATGCATAAGTCAACTGATCCACTCAAAATTATACTCATATTTTAAGTATTTGCTTATATAAGTGTGAAACTTGCTTATACTTGCAAAACATGGCCGTGTGATGAGTCTTTTATTTCACCAGACTTAGTTTTGCCCAGACTCTTTCATCTGACTGCAGTTCACTGCTTATGTGGCTGAGTGGACAAGATGACTTACAGTCCCAGGCTTATCTGCACTTATCACCTCAAACACATGGAATGATGAACTTTAATTTGAATGTTAGTGGATTTTCTTCTAGTAATCCTGCCAGCAGGACCTGGATCTGTGCTGTAGACAAATCTCCATGCTGAGACTCTTTCTGGATAAATGATACTATCTATCTCTGGATGAGGAATGTACTGTCTGTTAGATCTGGCAGAAGTAAAGGGTTTGAATTTGGAGTTTATAGAGGTTTCCTGAAAAATTGCTGCACTTGGACAGTTTTGGATACTTCATGGCCATTTTAATGTTTGCTATCTGGTATAACTAGCTTCAGCATGATTACATTATTTATATATATTTTTTAGGGCCTTTATACTGGTGACCACTGTAGCGTGCAGTGAGTACTCTAGAGTGAGGAGTAATGATAGCCTCAAACGGTAGGCCTCATTAACCAAGCTGGGTATGAATGCATCTATTTGTAAATTATTGACAGCAGAGTTTAGCCAAGAAATGTGGCCCTCATGAAAATCCAGTTAGCTTAGAAAAATGTGTGTAATTTACAAGAGGTCCCGAGTTGGTGCAAATTTGCATACAAGGTGACCGAATGTGGAGATTGGTTGGTCAGCTTCAAATTGACTATAGATAGGCTATGGTAACCAAGGTGCTGCAGTGACTGATCTACATTATTTGAAGATTTAGCACTTAGGATGTGATCTTTTGCCTCCTAATAATTATTTTATTATTATAAGTTCTGAGCTTTGCCTTTTTATGGGGAGTTTTGTGGGTGTCACTGAATATAATGTTTTTTCTACTTTAGGGGGGATGGGCATTTATCAACATAAACTGAAGTACCAGAAATGGTATTGGAGCCTATGCAAAATACACAGCAACGCCTCCTATGCACGTCATTGGTTGCATCTGTCAGTGTGTTTATAAAGCGATAGGCATCTACGGAAGCTTCTAGAGCTGTTTCCACCATGAGAATGGCAATTTATCATGATTTTGCAATTTTCAATGCGGTTTAATAGGTCTGCAAACCTCGAACTTACGACAGCAGTGTGGCCATAAAAAGACTCTGGGTGAACATGACCAACATCAGCTGGCAAGAATCGTTTCATGCAATAGGTGTGCAATGCTGCCTCAAGTAACATTGGAATTCAACGCTGGGGCCTCAACAGACATCAGCGTGAGGACTGTGCAAAATTCCCCCCAAGATCCCATGGGAGACATAGCAAGTATTAACTGGTATACCAGTTTTTCTGATACTTCAGTGTATACCATGAAGAAAATCAGCATTACCAAAACAGTTGTAAATGTATTTGGATTTTCTGTTTGATAAATAGGTTTATCAAGAAGATTGATACATGAGGCCCAATCCTTCAATAATTAGACGACTAGCTAAATTTATGACATCATAAACTTAGCTGACTTGCAAAGTATAGAGTCAGAGTACAAAGTACAAAGTTTCTGAAATTTGTGCATCTGTTGTCAAAAGAGCATGATGTATGGATAGACTTGATGGATGGAGGTAAGGCTGATCCAGTTATAGCAACAAGATACTGTATGTATCTGTATAATATGAGTAGGAGTAATTCTATCACCTGGCTAAGCAGCAGGCACTATGGTAGAACAAGACTGTACAGTGTACACGTGGTCTACGTCTGTGTAAAAGTCAAGGCGTTTGAAAGGGCCACACTGCGTGTACAGATGGGTAGGCTGGGTAGTTAGTATATTAGAGTTGTTCAGGAAATTGTAGTGGACCACATTTTGTGCAGGGACAATCCTTTGAATCACTGAATGGATTTGAGGTATTTGTGAAAATTCAGATACTTCCTCTGAAGCAGATGTTGTCTCTGTTCCTTCCATTGCTTGTACAGATGACATTGTCTATCTGCTCACATCAGCTGTGTCCTGTTAGGGAGGCTTACAATGTCATATTCAGACAGAAAATTGTTGGATTGTTGTTGCTGTATGATGTGATAAAGTGACTAGTGTTTACAGCTTGACAGAATGGTATATGATTTGCTTCATACCAAATGACTTACTGAAATGATGTATCATTATTCTGAAGTCTTGTCCCGTAGGACCTATTATGTTGCAGGGTTTCACATAAATCACGTAATTGGAAAATTGTCCATGTCCAGGAGGTCTGAGCCACATGTCTCCACTCTACTTTTTCTTCCACTTTAGATTAATCAGAGAAAAATCTGCCTTCTTTATTTCTCTCTCACATTCATACTCTCTCTGGGGAAGCTCTGTGGAGAGGAATTTGACAAGCGTCAGCTCACTTAAAACAGGGTCGAGCGAAAGCCCAGAGGTAACACCATCTTATGAGAAATCAACTCCAGAGCCATAACAATGATCTCAGCTCAGCCTGAGATCCACATGCACCTGCTATTGAGCTCATCCACACTGCTCTCTGATTTACTTTGCTCAGTGCTTTTAAGCTATTGAGTGTTACTCATAGGTAATAATTTAAAGATGTCACATAATTCCTCACTTTCTTTTGCTGCCTTTCTGACTCACTTTTCCTTGCCTCTACAGTCTATATTTTCCTTCCTTCCCTACTTTAGGCTCCTGTCCTGTCCTCTTCCTATCCTCCCTCTCAGCTTCTGCATAGCCTGTAGTTCTTTATCGTCAGGTGAGTTTTTACCTGTCAGTTTTTGTTTTATTTTTTTTATTATACATTTCTGAGTGTGTCATGCATCCCACCTTTTATTTTCCATGGATCTGCTTTATGAACAGACTAATGTTGGAAATAATCCCAGTCCTATTCATATACACTGAAGTACCAGAAAAACTGGAAAATAAAATAAAAAAGTGAGAATGGCAAGTTATCACCCTTTTGTGATTTTTAACGTGGTTTAATAGTTGGAGCTCGTGATATTGGGTCATAGCATTTCAGAGGTAGAAGCAAAGTTTGCGTTACTAACAAGAATTCTGTCAAAACCTCGAAATTATGACAGCAGTGTGGCCGTAAAAGACTCCACAAGAATTGTTTCATGCGATAGGCGTGCAACACTGCCTAAAGTAACATCAGAATTCAGTGCTGGGGCCTCAACAAACATCAGTGTGAGGACTGTGCAATGTTCCCTCCAAGATCCTGTGGGGGACCTACCCAGTATTAACTGCCAGTTACTTCTGGTAGTAGTTTTTCTGGTACTTCAGTGTATTTTCTTTGAGTACTTCGTGCTTTAGGGTTTGGGTCATCCCTGTTTGTTTGGAGAGGTATTGTTTAGAGGGTATTGGCTGTTATCCAAGACCTTTTTTAAACTATTCCTCTCTTTGAGTATGACTGCACCTCTGGGAATGGAAATGGAATATTGTTCAGTTGTGGCTCAGCATGAAGTTCGAGGGAAAATGGTGTCTTCCTGTGAGGCTCCGGGACTTGTGTTTCATTCTCTTTTATTCCAGTCACTAAAAGCAATTTCCCCAGCATAATTGACTCCAGCAATAAGACTCTTGACTTGTGTGTAAGTGCACATACTAATCTATGCTTGTTTAAGGCACCTAATGTAATCAGATAGAATTTATCCCAAGGCGTGAATCGTTAAACACAAGAATTTACAAGCTCAATGTAATTTTTCACTCAGGCATTGCCAACGACACCTGCAATGACTGCATGATCTAAATTTCCAGATGTTGGGTTTGTTTCTTGGGCTCTGGGACTCTTTACTGCTTGATCCGTACTACTTGCAGGCCGAGGGGTCGTCCCCAGCGGTGCATTACCTGTGATTATTATTCTCTGTGGACCTTATTTCTGAAAAGCCTTATTCATGACGTTGGTGGCTGAGTAATGGTGACAGGCTAGTAATTTATTCCTGCTGATGGATTGTGAGTCATGACAAGTTTCTTGGGGGAATTGAAGTGAATTGAATTGTTTTATGGTTTTCTGCTGGGTCACACTAGTACCAGTCTGGCTTTTCTCACAGAGTCAGTACGAAGTAATCTGTTTTACTGTGTGTCTCTTGGAGACCTGCCTCACTCAGTCCTAACTGAAGATTCCCTTGCTTCATGTATGCCACGTAGGAAAGAGCCCAGAGTAGTAACAGTAATAATTTCTGCATCCCTGATAACTCTGTGCAGTTTAGTCATTCAGTGTTTTGTATTGCTAATGAAAATGACCACTGGTCAATATACGGTGAACGTTTTTGTGACTAATGGATCCAGATACTGCCATGATAGGGATCATAAATTCTGTGGACGGACTTTTATTATAGTATATCGGCAGTGGGGATATTTACGATGCAGAGGAACAGACAGAAAAAGTAAGCATAATAGAAATGTCTTTCTCATGGAGCACTCATTAGTGCTACGACTGAGAGAAATTTATGTCTGAAAGCTATGCATGTGTGTCTGGCAGCTTAATCCTCAAAGGTGTAATTATTCTCTTTATATGGAGATGTACTGCTATGTTAGAGTACAGTCTTATGCCACAAAATCTGACAACATACAGTATAATATTCATGTATATCTGTCTTTCTCTCTGAAGAAATCTTCAGCCGAGGTGGAGACAAAAATGTCCCTAGCCCAGCGGATGAAGATCCTGCAGGAGAAGGAAGAGCAGTGGAAAACCAAAGGGAAAGGAGCAGCCAACGACTCCACGCAGTTCTCTGTGGCTGGACGCATGGCCAAGCGAGGTATACACTCATCCAGATGCAGATGCGTTGGCTCTTTTCATCTCCATGATGATCTCAAGTGGTTGAATGTGGTCCATTTGTTTTTCCATCAGGTCTTGTATCGCCCAGCAGAGATGATGTGCCTGTTATCTTCAGCAAGAAAGCAAGCCACAGCACACCAGTCAAGCCTGTAGAAGGTAAAACTTCAATAGTACTTTGCCCTTACAGATGATGTATTCTAAATGCATACAAATACAGGAGGTTGATTTTTTTTTTACTTTCATGTCGGCACAAGAAAATAGTCCATCTGAGGTGCAAATAAAGACCATATTCATTATTATGAGTGTATAATGGTCCCCTTTGAATAAAACTACTAGTTTGTTTATATTTGTGTAATATATGTGTGATAAAAGCAACTTAAAATTCATTAGAAAATATTCACCAAAACAAATCTGGCTTCAAGATTCCACACCCATATTGAGTTTAAATCTGAATAAGGAATATGAATAGATTAGAATAGATGAATACATTATACAGATGCAGATAATGACATTGTGTTCCACATGTACTCCACACAGTCTAAAACCTTTTCCACGTTGTATAAAATGTGATAACGTATTTAACACCCTGAACCTAAATTCTTTGAAATTATTTTGAGTGTAGACTAATTTCTATATTATTGTTGATTATTATTGTTGATGTTTTCCGCAGAGATCTCGACCCGCCCTGATGCCGAGGGCGACAAGAGGCTCGACAAACTGGAATCCTTTTTAGACAAGCTTCACAATAAAGGTTGTTTCAACTTATTTCTCAGACTATATTGTATTATTCTATTAAGAGATAAAGTCTAAGCTGTAAGCAAGCGTTTACTGAGTGTGAATATGCCTACAGGTGTGAGCAGTAGTTCTTCTACCATCGAGGTAATGGAGGAGAAGGAGAAGGAGGTGATGACCCTGGATGACGATGAGACGTTTCAGCGCTTTTTCAAGTCCACATCCCCTACAACTCTGACTGCAAATTTACTTTTGGATGAAGAGGAGGATTTCAGCACTCTCCAGTTTGACTCTCCAAAGTATTATTATTATTATTATTATTATTATTATTATTATTGTATTTGTATCTATTCCTGTCACTCTTCAGTACCCCAGCTGTCTCTGACAGCTGTCTTTTTGCTTAGAAGATGTATATACAGTACAGGCCAAAAGTTTGGACACACCTTCTCATTCAATGCGTTTTCTTTATTTTCATGACTATTTACAT
>JAOVVG010000054.1:16194895-16211086 GCA_028566375.1 Leptodoras nelsoni | reverse complement strand
CCTGTACTGTACTGTTTTTGAATGTTTTTCAGAAGTTGTTTGCATTTTTTTTTTTTCAGGTTGCCCACATCAGTAGCCGAGCACAGGCGGTCAGTGAGGCCCTCGCGCAACACAAAAGGTTCGAGAAACCCTCTACGTGCCCTGGCAGCTCGAGACGACCTGAGACAGGCTTACACCGAGCAAAGACTCAACGTAGCAACCGTGGAGGCCAATAGGATCCAAGTGGAGAGAAGTGAGACTTTGAATCACATTTCAACCACTGAATACTTCCCACTTGAGACGAACTGAAGTTATTTTAACCTATTTTATTTAAGAACATTAAATATACATTTCTTTCCTTCACATTGATGTGTTATTAGTGGCCAAACACTCAAGGCTGGCTGGTTGTGCCTTGGCCGGATTGGCGAGTAAAGAAAACTTCAGGAATGTAAACCTACGCAACGTTAAGTCCACTGAAGTGGTGACCAACAACAGTGCCGTGCCTTTTCACAAGCTCATGCTCATCCACATCAAAGGTGGGTGATGCTGAGGGCAAACCTAAATGACTGGGTAGGAAGGATATGAAAGGAAGAGCTGAGGTTCATTATGTTCTGTATTGAACAACACATAGTTCTTGAAAAATGTCTTTTAATTGTCTGGATGTTTAGGTTTGTATCTCTTTGTGAGGACCAAATTGTCCCCATAATGTCCAGAATACCTGTAGTTGAATTTTAGAATATTTTAATACCTTTTCAACTGCAGTTGAGCAAATTATGGTATTTGTATAGTATTAGTATGGTATACTAATGGTATATTTGTACTACATGTCACAAACATGTGGCCTCCTTGAACTTGCTTGAACTCTGGTTTATGCTTTTTTGCATTGACTGTTATGCAAATGTCAGTGGAAAGAAAGAAAGAAAGCATAGACTATCGCACTGTTTTGCACAGCCTTCGCACCAGTGCAGATCCATTAAACATAAATCAGGCTTCATGTTCAGCTTGGAACAGCGTAGAATAGAGCAGCTGGGGCTCTCTCAAATCCAAACACAATGAAGAAGAATGACCAAGTCTTCAGCACTAGCGTGATTTAGAGTGATTTACATTGAATCTTTTATAGAATATTACCAACACTAAACTAAATAAAGTAAATCTGCTCTTTGGTTTGTTTACCTATTCATATGTGTTTAGGTTTCATACAGATACAAGTCTTCAAAATGTACATTTAATATTTAAGTTTAAAATATACTTTGTTTTGAATAAATGGCTCGAACATTCTTTTTCATTCTAAGTGGACTAAATAACATTTGGTGGAAAAGAAAAGACCGGTGCTGAAGCCTGGGCAAAGTCTATAGCAGCGCCACCTGTGGACGTCATTGTTTGTATCTGCCAGTGTTTATATAAAGTGATAGATATCTATGGAAGCTTCTAGAGTTGTTTCCGCTGTGAGAATGGCAAACTATCATGCTTTTGTGATTTTCAACGCGGTTTAATTGTTGGAGCTCATGAGATGGGTCAGTATTTGGGCAGTAGGAGCAAAGTTTGGATTTCATGGATGTACTGTGACTATAAGAATTCCGGCAAAAACTTATGACAGTAGCGTCACTCTGGGTGACCAGTTTCGGCTGGCAAGATTCATTTAACCCAATAGGCGTGCAACACTGCCTAAAGTAAAATTGGAATTCAATGCTGGGGCCTCAGCAAACATCAGTGTGAGGACTGTGCAAGATCCTGTGGGGGACCTACCAAGCATTAACTGGTATACCAGTTTTTCTGGCACTTCAGTGTATATTCCTCCTGTGGTGCCAAATAGGTCAAGTCACTTGCATTCTAACTAAAGATTTACCAGCTGAAAACTCTTTGGCTAGGAAATGACATTCACTCGCCCATTGTTACAGCATGTCTTTAACAGCCTTTCAGCCTTCAGTAAAATGCTATAAATTTCAAACTACTAGTTAGTGTAAGGAGTTCAAAGTCATGAAAACTTAAATGTTGATTTGAGTTTCTGGGAAAAGTCTAATTATTTAGTTGAATTTCACTATAGAAAAGTTGTATGACGGCTGATTCTGTGCAGAATTAGTAGTTATAGTTATATAACTACTGTAATAGAAAGGTTTATAGAAGAACCTAACAAAGTTATTGTGTGTGTGTGTAGGGCGTAGGCATGTTCAGGTGCGTCTTGTGGAGCCCACAGCACGTTCTCTCAACAGTGGTGACTGTTTTCTTCTAATCACCCCAAACCACTGCTTCCTGTGGTGTGGGGAGTTTGCCAACGTTATCGAGAAGGCCAAGGTACTAGCATACACCTAATATCCACTGCACTGGTGTCATTAATGGGTTTTACTCTCAGGCTGTTCAGCGCCCAGCTGAATCCTACATAAGCACTTTGAACAGTAGAGTGATGCTCACAGTCTCTTTTATTACTTTCTTTAATACATTGCTCTTACATCTGGCTCAGTGAGTCACACCAGAAGCTTCAAGAATGTTTTAGATTAGTGCTCACCCTAAACATGTGTGTCTGTGTGTGTTTGTGCGTGTGTGAAACAGGGCTCAGAGATGGCACAGTATGTCCAGACTAAGAGAGACCTCGGCTGTAAAGCCCCTCAGGTCACTGTGCTGGAGGAGGGCATCAACACAAACAGTCGCTCTGCCAAGGACTTCTGGAACCTTCTTGGAGGACAAACCGAATACAGAGGTGCTAAGAACAGACACACACACTCAGACACGCACACAGAACAAACGTGTGCATATGGAGCGCAGATGCTGAGTTGAGAACAGCCACTGGGCACTCAGTAAACACACTCAGTCATACAAGTACAAAGTGCTGACTGATGGACTCAGAGCATGGAACAGCCACATTAAGCTCTCATTAGCTCTTTCACAAACAATAGCCTGTAAGTGCGTGTGTGTGTGTAACAACAAAAAACTTTCCAACAAAAAATCAAATATTACAGAAAAATGTTGTATGTCAGTAACAAAAGCAGCACATTACAGAATCACTCATTACTCACTGTATACAGAAGTCCACTATATGTCCAGTTGTGTCTGAATGTATAGTGAGAATTATTATACCCTATAAAGTGGTCTCAAAGTATCCCATAATGCATCGTGAAAAGTAATGTACAACCGATGGTCACAAACCAAGCACTATATACCATCATGCTTTGCTCTGAAAAGAAAAACTATTTGAATGATCATGAAAATGTAGAAACATTGGTACTGGGCTGCATTTTGATTTTTCGATGGAGAATAATTTCTCCTCATGACTACAGGCACAAGACTTCCATGAGTTGTGGCACAAAAATAATTTAGTTTAATAATTATGTTTTATTATGTTTAATGTGATCAGAGCAGCACATTAGTGACCACCACAGTAGCTCAATGGTTAAGAAGTTGGACTACTGACCCAAAGGTCGTGAGTTTGAATCCCACCACAGACAAGCTGTCACTGCTAGGCCCCTGAGCAAGGCCCTTAACCCTCAACTGCTCAGTTGTGTACATACAATTAAATGTAAATCGCTCTGGATAAGGGCATCTGCCAAATGCTGTACATCATCTACATCTAATAAAGGGGTACTTGGGAAAATAAACTCAGCATATTAGGTATTTATCACAAAAGTGCATGCTGGTATTTAGTAAGGATGGTCCCCCGGCCCGGCACATTTTACGATTGTGTGACACCAATGAGGTAGTTAACGGCGTGAAGAAAATGACCCGAGCCATGTCCGAAAGTGTTTATTCATTTTGCTAATGAACTCAATATACTCTATAGCCCTTTACATAGAACTCTCTAGATAGCGAGTAGGGAGCGGTTAATGAGAGGATGATTTCATAGACAGAAATAGAAAATTAATCATGGACTAACACAGAACAGATGAACACAATGAGAGAACAGACCAGTGACAGGGTGTGGGGTGGAGGCGAGCAAAACAAAGGCACGTGGCATAACAAAAAGGAGGAAAACAAAGGAGGAATTTGTGATTATTCATCCTTTCAAGAATAATTAGGGACTACCTCTTATTGTCTTAAAAGAAAAAACATAAATATGCAGGCAGATTTGCATCATATAGGTATTATAATATTCAGTGTTTATTGAAAGAATTCAGTAACTGCACTTTAACTTCAGAGCTCAGACTGAATACTTTTTCCCCTGTTCTTTTGTCAGAATGTGGAAAGATGTCAGAATGCTATAGATGCAGTTGATAGAGATGAAGTTAAAGCTCAGGTATACTGCTGTAATGAGGTCAGTGTTCTATTATAGTAATGTTGTGTATGTGTTTATGTATGTGTATGTGTGTAGCTGCCGGGGATCCAGACGAGGATGAGCTGTATGAGAGCGGCATTGTGGAGGCGAATGGTATGTACAGGGTGGTGGAAGACAAGCTGGTGCCTTATGAGGAAACCTGGGCCTCCATCCCCAGTGTGACTCTGCTCAACTCCAAAGAGGTCAGATGTCATTTCCTACACATTCCTTGTGCCTGTACGGGCTTACTCTGTGCCATTGTTTACAGCTATGACGGTTTACTGCTTTGTAATTGTTGCGTGTGTGTGTTTTTGTGTGTGTGAGCCAGGCCTTGGTGTTTGATTTTGGCAGCGAGGTGTATGTGTGGACAGGGAAGGATGTGGCTCTGAGTGACAGGAAGGTGGCAATGCAGCTGGCCAAACAGCTCTGGAGCGGAGCCTATGATTACAGCTCCTGCAGGGTCAACCCTCTGGACTCCTCCACAGCCAATAAGGATCTCCCTCAGTGAGTCATCCTTCTAATGGGTTTCAGTTTTGCAGCATGTGTTCCAACTTCATTTAAATGCTTGATTACTATGTATACTTTCACATCCACTAACCACAATCATTATCCTTAAGCATGAAGCTCAGTTTATGGAGCCATTGGGACAGAAAGATGCATCAAATAGCTTTGGGGATAGCTCACATATTCAGGCTGTGGAAGGTCTGGAGAACAGATTTGTATAACAAAACATCCGTGTCATTACGTTCCCCCATCACTCTACTGATATAATACTGCCCCTATCTGGTGATGTTAGGTATAACATTAAGCAGTGAATGGTTAAAATGACAATTTTTCAGTCTTGTTCTTTGACCTGCTGTGTCTGTTGTGTGTGTGTAGGCAAGGTGACGGCAGGCCAAGTTGGGCTCTGTTTGGAAGGCTTTCAGAGCATAATGAGACAGCTCTGTTCAGGGAGAAGTTTCTGGACTGGGCCGAGCGTAAACCGAACAAAGACGAGCCAGCAGTGGAGGAGGTGAAGGTGAGAGTTAAGAAGAGTTACACATGCAATTACACCTCCACACATGTGTTCAATGGGACATTCAATTTGAAAAATTGCTCCCTAATTTGGCCAATTCCTACCCACCATCCACCTCTTCGATAGCATATGACAAATCAGGGAGGGTGAAGGCTAAGCATAGTCATAATTAGACTCTAAATAAACAAGCAGACAAAAGATGCAATCAAGCAAGATGTCACAGTATGCAGTGATGGCTTTCGAAGGTCAGTTTCAAGAATTTTAGTTATACCTGTATTTCTGGATGAAGCTCCTTTATTTTGACATCTGTGCATCTCTATTCGAAGTGCTAGCTAGACAGTGAACAGAATAAAACCGTAACATCTGGCACTGTTACACATCAAACATATTTAGTTATCCACCTGCAGGTTATCATTATCTCTGTAGTTTAAACAGATTCACAACCGGGTAAAGATACACAATTTCATTAAGATAAATTAGTGATTATGATTCAGCAGATTCCATCCAAAGTGCAGAACAAATGCTTTCCCACCTCTCCTTTTCAGCAAAAGGACAAGTTATAACTCCACACCTGCATCCATTTACTTGTTATAGTATTATAGAAACTCAGACGCTCACACACTCCCTGTTTTTAGGGTTGGTAATCTCATGATTAGCTGCCTGTCACCATGGAGTCAAACTTCTTTCGCTAAAGTGTCTTGTTGTTTGACGTATCTGAGCTGGCATGTGATGTGTGTGTACAAACTTCCTGCCAATTCTCACACACATTGGTGACTGCGAATTACTATTACAGGATTGTCAGAGTGACGCAGTGCAGCTCAGGGACATCAGATTTCTCATTTGTTTTTCTTCTCCTCACTCAATAATCATGTTTATTTTTTCATTTTTTTAATAAAATCTTTCACTTACCAATAACAATAGCTTTGTAACATCACTAGCTCAGTAAATTATGCTTCATTCATTGAGGAAGTCAAAAACTGTGGTTCAGATTTACATGCAGTTACTTATTATGTGTGTGAAGTGCAGTCTGTGCTCCTTGTGTCTGTGTGCAGAGTCCAGTACACTTCACTGCCATCCAGGACTCAGACCTGAAGCCATGTGACGTAAAGGCTCTGCTGGATGGAGGAGACAATCCTGTGAAGATGTTATTAGAGGGTGTAGATGTGCAGAGAGGTTATGGTTTGGTCTGTTCTGAAGATGGACGGCAGGCTCAGTTAGCCACTTTGTCAGTAGACGCTTGGCACATTCGTGAGTTCGATGATTTTGAGATCCCGGCTGAGAGCGTGGGTCAGCTGCATGAGGGTGACACGTACGTCATCCGCTGGAAGTACTCCATCACCAGTGTGGGTGAGTGAGACATGACAGATTCTGAAGTTCTGTTTCATATGTGAGCAAAGACACGTAGAGACTTATGTAATCCTGTGTTTGTGTGTCTAAAAGTGGGTAAGAGACAGAAGCCTGGTGAGCTGAGTGCCACAGGGCCTGGCAGGGAACGCACTGCTTGTTTCTTCTGGCAGGGCCGTCAGTCAAGCGTGAGTGGGCGGGGCACGTCAGCTCTAATGACAGTGGAGCTGGGAAACCAGCGGGGAGCACAGGTACTCGTCACGCAGGGCAAAGAGCCACCCTGCTTCCTCCAGCTCTTCAAAGGAGGACTAATCATCCACAGAGGCTCCAGAGAGGACAGTGCCAAAAACACGGGTACTATGCTACGCACATGCCACCTAAAATTACATTTTGTGGTTCACAAAAGAGCAATCTAAAATAGAAGAAATGTTTTTTGTACTGTGTAAGTTTTTTTTGGCTGGGAAGATCCCTCATTCATGGTCTGACTTGTATTGCCAACCACCTACTGTACTGTAATGTCCTCATACACATCTGTTCTCTGTGAATATATATATATCTCTGTACATGTGGTGTGTGCTCATGTAAGGTGCCGTGCATCTTTGCATACATTTAATGTCCATTTATTTGCATGTATTCTGTTTGATGGCCTTGTGCAAGTGTTGCACAGGGCTGCTTTGGGATTCCTTCCTTATTTTGGTAACCTTGGGTATGGTTATGGCTTAGAGCAAGTCATCAAACAGTATAAAAAGCTAGTGAGCAGGGGCCATTATTTAGGTTAAATCCAGGTCTGATGTCTGGTCATCTTCCTTCTGATGAAAGGTCAACATCTGTACGGTCATCCCGAAAAGGTTTCTAACAACAGTAATTAAAGCGTGTGTCTGTGTGTCAGGTGGCTGGAGGCTGTTCTCTGTACGTGGGGAGACACCAGTGGAGGCGTCTCTTCTGGAGGTGGAGTGTTGCAGTGCTAGCCTGCGCTCTCGTGGTTGTCTCCTCCTCCTAGGCGTAGACCAGAAACAGCTGTATCTGTGGCAGGGCTGCAAGGCTCAAGTGACAGCCCACGAGGTGGCCAAGATGACTGTGGAGCGCCTCACACACACGTGAGTCACCATATGTTACCCTCTCACACTCTTGCAGTCATATGTAAAGGTTACAGTAACTTTTATCTGCTTGTGTATTTGATTGTGCATAATCCTGAGTGTGATGTGTGTGTGTGTGTGTGTGTGCTGCAGCTGTCCTCCAGAACTTGGGTTAAACACTAATCTGAAAGTGCAGGAGATAGAAGAAGGCACAGAGCCACAAGAATTCTGGGATGCACTTGGCCAGCAGAACAGGAAAGCCTATGACTGTATGCTAGAAGGTAAACTTATCTGGTCAAAACTGATGGAATTTTTTTCATATATCACTCTAGCCTATTCTATGGCCTTATTAAAATGGTAATAATATAGATTTATGCTTTTGATTGATCCAATGTTTTTCTTCCAGAACATCAAATCACTTAAGTCAAATCAGTCAAGTCAAGTGTAAAAAAAGTGTGAGAGAGAGTATTGACTACTTTGTGTATGCGTGTGTGGTGTGTGGTGTGTATGTGTGTGTCTAGATCCAGGAAAATACAACTTCACACCTCGTCTTTACCGACTCAGTGCCAGTTCTGGATCCTTTGAAGGAGAGGAACAACTGAGTCCTTCACGAGTGACGAGCTCTGTGATGGCGATGCCTTTCTTGCAGGAGCACCTTTACTCCGCCCCTCAACCAGGTTCCTCCCACACACACTTATATAACCCAGAAATAAATTGTATTTAAACTGTAGCTCAGAAAGAAACAGCATTTGGGAATTCTCCTGCATGAGAATAACTTAGTTAGCACTAAGAATTCCAGCTCTGCAGAAACATAGCTATTTTGGGGCAGCAAGTAAAACGGTTGCTAGAACTACAGGCCATGGTTGGTTTCTTTTGTTAATACAGAGCTAAAGTGCCTTAAAAGGTTCTTGTGGTAGAAAAACATGTGTGGTAGTACATTTGTACATCGCAATGGTGGAACTAAGTACATATAAACTGTTCACATAAAATACTACTGTACACTTAAGTACCAGAAAAACTGGTATGGATGCCTATGCAAAGTACATAGCAAGGCCTATGCATGTCAATCATTGCATCCACCAGTGTATATAATGCGATAGACATCTATGGAAGCTTCTAGAGCTGTTTCTGCCATGAGAATGGCAAGTTTGGTCATGGTTTTGTGATTTTCAACATGGTTTAATAGTTGGAGCTTGAGAGATGGGTCATAGCATTTCAGAGGTAGAAGCAAAATTTGGATTTTCACGTATGAGCATTTCAGGGGTGTACCGTGACTACAACAATTCCGACAAAACCTTGAACTTACGACAGGAATGTTGCTGTAAAAAGACTCTAGGTGAACATGTTTAGTGTCAGGTGGCAAGAATCGTTTCACATGATAGGTATATGACAGTCTCTCAAACAACATCAGAATTCAATGATGGGGCTGCAACAAACATCAGCATGATGACTGTGCAGCGATCCCTCCAAGATCCCATAGGGGACCTACCAAGAATTAACTATACCAGTTTTTCTGGTACTTATGGACAGTATAGTCTATATTTCATTAAAGAACACTAATGCTCCTAATCGGAAAAGTATGATAAGCAGCTGATAAGTAGGTGTCACACAAGTCCATGAAGTCTTGGTTTGCCAAGGTTGAAGTGGTCTGCCAGAGTCCTGACCTCAGCCCTACTGAGCACCTTTGGGATGAGCTGGAACGCTAACTGCACCCCAGTACTCCTCACCCAGAATCAGAGCCTGAACTCACTAATGCTCTTGTGGCTGAAGTCCCCACAGCCATGCTCTAAAATCTAGTGCAAATCATTCCCAGAATACTGGAGGTTATTATAACAGCAAACAGGGGGTCTGGAATGGGATGTTAAAAAACATGTGGGTATGATGGTCAAGTGTCCACAAACATTTGGCTATATTGTGTATGGGGGGGTACAAGGGGTCTGAAAATCTGTGTTTGTGTGTGTCACTGGCACTACTGATGCTCGAAAAACCCCAAACATATTAGTCAGTCAGTGGTTCATCTAGCACTAATAACCATTTAATTCCCTCTTTCACCATGAAGTACAATTTACATTTCATCACAGTCATTTAGCTATACTGTACACATGTCTGACTCACACATGATTTAAAGCTTAGTGTCCTTGGCTTCTCTTGTTGTTTTACTTCTAACTTTCTTCCCTCCCTCCCTCCCTCTTTCTCTCTCTCTGTAGCTCTGTTTCTGCTGGATAACAGGATGGAGGTGTATCTGTGGCAGGGCCAGCAGCCTGAGGATGCAGAATGCACAGGTTCTGCTAAGATCCGCTGGGACAACGAAAGGAAGTGCGCCATGGAGACTACAATGCACTACTGCAAAGGTCAGAGGTCACAGCCTTCCTCTAAAGGCTCTATTCGATCTGTGTGTGTACCTCTCCTGACTATAGATTAGATTTTTCCATTCCCAAAACAAGACCAGTTGATACTTGCGGTATCGTGTATAGTACATCTGCAATGAAAAACCCAGCAGAGTGCATTATGTTTTTTTGTCTAAAAAGTGCTCTGTTATGTAATGTGTTGCTTTCGTTACTGACACACAAACATTTTTGTGTAACATAAAATTTTTTGTTGGAAAAGTAACATTTGCCACAAAGAAATATGAAATCTTTTTGTACTGACTCAATAACGCAAAACAAAAAAAAAGAATCAATAACAAAAGTTCTACCTAAAAACAAAAGGCTACCTAAGACTTTTGCACAGAACTGTAGTTATAAGTCTTTTTCCACCAATTTGAGAGAAAACTGGAAGTGTAAGTAGTGTAACAGATCATCATTACAGTGCTCATTTACATTATTAATCCCACCATGTAAAAAAGGGATTAACGTTTCACTGTGCTAGAAATGGAGCAGGCTTATAATCTTACACAGGGTTGCTCATCGTTCTGCAACACTGTTCACACAGTATTTTGTGTCATATCTAGGAGCAACAAAGTAACTGTGCTAACTATACTAAGTCTGACGTGTGTCAAGTGAAATTACTTTACAAGACAATGATTCCACTACTTGTATTTGTAATAAGTCTGAGGAGGAATCTTTATTGACGTCACCATCTTACTTCACTCTGTTCCTTTCTGTGCATGTACTCCGATCAAACTGAACAATTCAGTGCATTATGGATATCCTGTGGCCACTAGGGTACATTATTTGTACACTACTTACCAGACTGGATTATAGGATTAAATGAGTGCACTGGGAATTTTGAGCATTTTTCCGGCACACCCTGAAAATAATGCACTGTATAGTGGATAGAGTTTCAGACGCAGCTTCTTCTTCTTCTTCTGCTTCTTCTTCTTCCTATGTCTGATTGCCTTTTTGGTTAGTTGTCTTATATTTGCTACAACAAAAATGACTCACAAAAGGTTTTAATAACAAGAAAAATATATACAGGCTGATTTCATTATGCTGAAAGAAAGCATCTAAGAATCTGTGTGTATATTTTCAGCAAAGAACTCCAGGCGAATCCCTCCAGCCTATCTAATCATGGCTGGAGCTGAGCCGCTCACATTCACTAACATCTTCCCTTACTGGGAGAAAGATCCCAGCATCAGAGTGCAGGTACACACACAGCTCAGACTGACAACACACCTATACTTAAAGTGCAACACTGCAAGACATTGCATAATTGTTTAATATAATAAGTTTCATTGTTCATGTAATGTGTGCCTGTGTGTATGCTTGTGTGTGCTGAATCAGGGTACGAGGAATAAAGTGATCCTGGTAGAGGATGCTCTGTCCAAGCTGAGTAAGAATCAGTACTCTCTGGAGGAGCTGACCACCAGACCGCTGCCTGAAGGAGTAGATCCTCTGCACCTTGAGCTCTACCTGTCTGACAAAGACTTCCAGGTACACTGCCATCTCATCTGCATCTGCTCTCATCTCAGCAGAGGTTTACCAGTTGGCCATTGAGATGGCTCATTCAGGATCAGTTCAATGTAGGCTTAAAAAAAATCCACTTTCAGTTCAGTTCTCCAAACTAGTTTGAGTCTGGTATGATTGTTTTCATGAAGGTTGTGAAAATGTGTCGGTTGCTAATATAAGCTTATTTGTTGCAGACGGCCCTGGAGATGACACGAGAAGAGTTCAGTGCTCTCCCCAACTGGAAACAGCTCAACCTAAAGAAGAGCAAAGGCCTCTTTTAGACTTGTAATGGTGTGTTCTTAAAAGGAAGGACGGATCCTTTTATGTGTAGGAAACCAGTCCATGTATAGTACCAAATGTACAGTGTGAACTTTTTTGAAACAGTGAACTGACATGGCTGTTTTGTAGAGAACTTTTCTAAGTGCCATTTATTGTAGCTTTTTACATGAGTTCAATGAGGTTTTTATATACCTTAAATATGCAGATGTATACCTGTTGGGCATATTTTGTCACATATCAACTTGTGTTTGACTAATTACATACAAGCTTGATTTTTTAAGGGTAGTGCAGGTCTTTATTTTAAGGAAATGGTAATAGCTTCCTAAACTCCTAACATTCTAGTCTAAATGTTTGCTAGTATTAGTCATTAGCAAAATGAACTGCTTTCAAAGCCATATCCCTATGCACGTGTGCAGTTCTGCAGTCTTACAGTGTTATATGTGGACTTTGGGCTGTGGCTTTCCAGTATATGCTACCTATATTAATGCAAATAACAGTTCATAACATTTGTTTTGTAATTGAATATAATGTGGAGTTTATGAAACTATACACAGTGTGTGCGTTGTTTACTAAAAGTGGACCGTTCCGGCTTTCACCACTAGATGTCGGGCCTGCTCACTTTCAAGAGACCACTGAGCCATTACAGCCAGCAGAACTGTAGGCATAGGCGTAGGTGTAACCGTATGTTACAGCATCCTAAAGGCTTTGTGTCTAGTGTAAATGTGTAATATGAATGCATTATGAATGAATAAGTTTCTGTAGCTTCAGCTGTGTCAAAGCAATAAACAGAGTCGTCGGTATTTGTCACACAGTACTGATTTATAGCAGTGGGTGCACAAAAATATTTCTTTTGTATAAATAACCAGATTTTCTACCAGTTTGTGGTTGAAACCATGATAAAGAGATTAGTCGAGTATGGCAGTGGATTTTGATTGACACAGGAGGTTTTGGGAGGCTATAAGACCTATAAGCATGATAATAACCCACTCTGATGTGAAGGCTAGGGTTACTTTCTGAAGCTCTGAATCCTATATCATAAAGTTTTCCTGGAGTCAGCCAGACTGTAATCTGGTACAAGAGTCTTACTGTTGTGTGAGAAGATGTCGTTAGGGAAGTCTGGGAAACTGAATTACGATTAGAGGGTGATTGCCTGTAGAGAGATGGGCGAGTCTGTAATGAGCGCTGTAGAGTAAGACAGAGAGGAGATCATGGGAAGGAAAGTGGGTAGGCGCAGAATAATTGGATAACACAATGACACAAAGTGTGAAGGTGATATTCTGTCATTTCTTCTCTTTGTCCTGTTCATCACATGCTTCCATTCATCAACTTTAATCAAAGCTGTGCATGATCTGTTTTTCTCAGGTTATTCGATTCACTGTGCACATCTGCTCAGCAGCTGGGTCTTACTGCACTGACTGGAACCCCCTTGTCCGTTGCTTTGATTTTTTTTTCCCTTTCATATTTATCTCTCTCTCTGTCTCTCTCTCTCTCTCTCTCTCTCTCTCTGTGTCAGAGACACACACACAAAGGTGAAACCATCACTGCAGCAGATGGCAAGGCACGAGACTGCCATTGCTCGTAATATAACAGACTGCAAGATTAACACTGGCATTAGTTTATTTATTTCACAGCTAGAGTCTACAGCTTTAGATGGACTGAGTACTCAACTCACAGGAGTTGCACAATTGGACATACGAGACTCTATGCTGGCAATAGTGGACCTGACAGCACCAGCAGCTGATTACAGTGTCTGAAGCCTGCTGTTATTATTATATTGATAACAGACTGCCTTAAATGTAACAACCCTGATTTGAAATGATTAACTCTTTCTTATTCGAAGAATAAAATCCTTTAATCAGAAGATCTTCAGATCATTTTTAGTGCTTGTAGTTTAAGCGTCATTTGTAGGTTTGTAGGTAGCGTAGGTAGCGCACATCAAGGCTAAGCATGGCAACAAAAGAAAAAGCATACTATTCCAGCAAATCTGCGTCAAACAGTCTGCTTTAGAAAAAACACAAGAACAACTCGGAACGATGCCATCATTTCATCTTCTCTGAATGTGCTTTTCAGCCAGGGACAAAGTAAAAAAATTTCTGGGGCTAAGCAAAAGTTGGAAATCCTTGAAGTACTAATGAAAAGAGACATGGCTGCATGTATATGTTGAATTGTGAGGGAAAGTCAGTTATTAAAAACAGTGAATCAGAATTGCAGCAGCCTTGAGAGTGGAGTGTGTGTGTGCGTGTGTGTGTGTGTGTGTGTGTGTGTGTGTGTGTGTGTGTGAGAAGGTGTTTCTGGGCACGTTAGTAGGATCAAAGAGAAAACACCACAAAAATGGTGGTTTTGAGGATGATGATGATGATGACGAAGAAGAAGATGATTATTATTATTATTATTATTATTATTATTACATCTTTGATTCTTCCTCCAAGGCCATAAGAACCTCTCTCCTAATGCTATGCCTTTGGATATGACAATACCAGCAGCAGATTGCTGTATCTGAAGGCTGCATGAGTAGAGCTGACTAATATTGCAGGGACAAGAGCAGTGGTGTAGCGGAGGAGGTGGATTGCACGCAGGAACAAAAGCAGCAAAAGTTCAGCTGGGATTAAAATAATCATCTGTTTTAGTTCATGGTTCTTAGCCAAAGCCTTAAATAGTGTAACAACATCCAGGTTCTCCCTATCCCTGCTCCTCATCAGTATATTCTGTAATTACAGGTCCTAATTACTCATCCGTGGACACTGGACCTCAATAAAGGATAGGTCAACTGATGTCTTGATATCTGTGTTTCTTGGTCGGTGGATAAGAGACGCCTTTGTTTAGGCTTCGTCAGGACGGCTTTTGAGAGCTGTCGGAAATGGGAAATGTGTTGTTGATGGCTTTTCAGAACAGTAGGAATTTTCTTTATGATAAAACACATGCTTCTGTAAAATGTAGCTGGCCACACTAATATCTGAATAACAATGAAGCGCCTTATGATGTTACACCCACGGTTGATCTTCTCACATCTTCTGATAAATAAAAATCAAAAGCCAGTGGTCTGTAAGACTGTCTCAATAATGAACAGCTCCAGTGCATTGAATTCCCCATTCAATGTTAACTACATGACTTAAGGGATTTAAAATATACAGAGACTTTTATATAGCTAGTCATCAGCAAACATGAAGCAGGATGTGGTCAAAACATTAATGAGGCTCTGTAAACAAGTGAGCTGAAGACATACATAGACTGGTGAGGTTAAAAAATAGATTTCACAGCAAAGTACTGTCATTAATATTCACAGCATTCTTACTATAATATCTGTTAACAGTAAAGACACATGGTAATATGTTTACCCGAAAATCTTAATAATGTAAAATTGTTTTGGCTTTCATTTCAGTCCAAATAATAACTAACATAAGATATCAAATTACACAAATATACTCTGATTACACAATAAAACAGCAATGAGATCCATATTGATAGGATCAATAAGACTCAGTATTGGACACCACAGGGAATAAAGAAGACAGTAAGTTCTATGTAATGTCAAGTTAGAAAAAGGTTAGTTACCTAGCTATTGTTTGATGACAGTGGAGTGCCAGGATGCTTAATGTCCTAGGGTGCTCTCATGCCTCAAATTACCCTCTCTCTCTCTCTCTTTGCTAAGACTCACTTCTACTACTAAGGCATGTCTCTCCCTCTGGACCTGCCTGATTCATCCTGATGCTCTATTCTTGTTTTCAGCTTCTGAACATGTGATTCACGTTCTCCTGGATGATCCCACACAGACACCCTAAAGGTTTGCACTCACCAAATTCTGTTTACTTCACTACTGAAGAAAGTCTCACAATTTCTTCAGTAGATAACCTTGCCTTGACTCTCAAGGTACATAAGTCAAGGTAGGAGTCTAAACGTACATCCAGATTTCTGTAAAGCTCCTTTGAGACAAAATTTATTGTTAAATCTGCTATATACTGTAAATAAAAGCTGATTTGAAAAGGCTAATATTACCTAGCAGTGTTTAGCTTTACCTCCAGTTCAAACTTGTTATACTTACCCTGCCTTTGTTAAACCCTGCCTGTGTTTTAAATAAAAAAAAAAGTAGAATAGCAAAATAATGGAAAGACAGAAAAAATTAGTCAGACAAGATTCTTTTGCTGTTCCAGTAACAGTAACAGTATACTCTGCCAATATACGCAAATATTTGCCCAGAATATCACATGGGTTGCTACAGGGTACTCAAAACAACAATTGAAAGCATTATACTGGTTTAAGCACAGTATTCTGCTGAAGAAAGGTCCTCAATACAAACGTACAGTACAGGCCAAAAGTTTGGACACACCTTCTCATTCAATGCGTTTTCTTTATTTTCATGACTATTTACAT
>JAOVVG010000054.1:16122447-16160073 GCA_028566375.1 Leptodoras nelsoni | reverse complement strand
CCGGAGTAAACCCACGCGGACACGGGGAGGACATGCAGACTCCACACAGAAAGGACCCAGACCGCCCCACCCGGGCACCTTCTTGCTGTGAGGTGACGGTGCTACCCACCGAGCCACCGTGTCGCCCACCAAATATATCAAACAGGTGCTAATGATCATCAATTTCACATGTAGGTTGTGTTCTATGGCTGATTTCCTATATGGTTGTTGCCTACATAAGGTAGGGGGAGGAACGTCAATAGTGAGATTATGGGTCCCCTGGGGGGAAGAAAAAGGTGCGCACCCAGGTGAGTCCACGTTTGCTCTAGGCTGAATCTTTTGGTGTTCGTTACGTTCGCGGCTGGAAGAAGTAAGACTGGTAGGCCTTTGAGCTTTCTATTTTTCATTATTTATTGCCCAGTGAAAGTCTGTAACCCATAGAGTGCATTTTAAAACTTCTTGTGATTTTTGCGTTTGTGATGTGCAGGCTGGATTGAGCAGCTGACCGGGTGGGAAGCAGAGACACGCGTAACCGGATTAACTGGTATGATGTGGCAGGGCTATCTGTGTGTGCTGAGCATTACTAAAAGATACACAGTCTGATTCTCTTAGAAGAGTTTTTTTTTTATTCTCAGTAAATTCTCACGTTCTCTTTACATAGGTTGGTGTTTGGTCCCAGTGGCGTTTTATATTCTTTGTGATGCTTTGCATATATGTACAGAGAGACAGAAAGCTGCTTTATTGGTTGGTAGGTGTTTAATATAGTTATTGAGTTGGGTGTATCCTAGCTGGGGTTTGATAAAATACACTCTGGTTGGGTTACAGTCATGCCCCAGTCGTGTTCCAACTCTGACTAGATGATAGAGGAGATTTATATATTGTGGTAGGTTATTTAATGTTCTTTTTTTAATTGATAGCATTCATTATGCCATGTATTTACATGTGTGTATTTTGATTGTGTGTAATATTTTTCTTGAATATTTTTGGTATGTCTGATTTTTAGAGTGGAGCTGCAGCCTGGGTGTCTGCAGGCCACTGTGTTCTTCCTCCTATAGTTTTGTTGTGTAGTTATGCAACATCTGATGTCATGTTTTGGTGAATCAAAGTTTTTTTGTTATGATTGACCTTTGTAATAATTTTAGACAGTGATGGCTACCACGTGAGAGATTTAGGGGGCCGCACTTATGTCAGGTTTTTGTACTAGCATAGCGCAGGTATATTTTGTTGTTCATTGCTTTGTGGCCAGGGAGGGCACCATCCTCGCTATACTGTGTATTTGTCTGAGGTGGTTTTGTGGTGTTGACTTGGATATGGGGTTTGTGCTAGAGTGATGTGGTGATAGATCGTAGTGTCGGGTTGGCTCCTCTTCTGGCCCCTCCTTTCTGGCTTTTCTTTTTGGGCCTTAGCTATGCTATATAGTTAATGAATTGTTGTATGGCCTTGACCCCACATGTGAGCATCTATTTATAATATAATCTTTTTATATAAGCAACAGCAACAGAGAGCGCTAAGCACCAAGAACGACAGTGCAGCGCCTCCCATCGCAAGCCCCGCCACAGTTGAAACATAGTCATTAACTGAAACAAACAGCTGTGTAGGAGCTTAAAACTGGGTGAGGAACAGCCAAACTCTGCTACCAAGGTGAGGCTGAGGAAGACAGTTTCATGTCACAGGTCTTACACCATGGCAAGACTGAGCACTGCAACAACACAGAAGGTATTTATACTGTATCAGCAAGGGCTCTCCCAGACAAAGATTTCAAAGCACACTGGGGTTTCAAGTTGTACTGTTCAAGCTGTTTTGAAGAAGCACAAAGACATGGGCAACACTGAGGATCGTGGACACAGTGATTGGCCAAGGAAACTTAATGCAGCAGATGACAACACCACATCAAGCTTATTGTCCTTCAAAATCAGAAGATGTCCAGCAGCGCCATCAGCTCAGAACTGGCAGAAACCCAGGTATACCCATCTACTGTCTGGAGAAGTCTGGCCAGAAGTGGTCTTCATGGAAGAGTTCAGCCAAAAAGCCTCCGACATGGAAACAAGGCCAAGCGACTCAACTATGCATGAAAACACAGGAACTGGGGTGCAGAAAAATGGCAGCCGGTGCTCTTTAATTTGAAACATTCGGCTGTAGCAGAAGGCAGTTGTCCGCCGAAGGGCTGGAGATCGGTACAATAATGAGTGTCAGGCAGCAGTGAAGCATGGTGGAGGTACTTTGCAAGTTTGGGGCTGCATTCATGCAAATGGGATTTGCATGCTGTTTAGAAGTCAAAGGGTGCTCACACCAAATATTGATTTGATTTAGATTTCTCTTTTGTTCATTCACTGCAGTTTGATTGATAAATAAATGAACGTTTCCCTTTTTGAAAGCATTCTTAGTATTTTCTCACACCTGCCTAAAATATTTGCATAGTACTGTATATATAAACCAGTGAAATAAAAGATTAAATTGTTTATGATTTTATTAGGAGGCAGTATAAATGCAGTTTATCGAAAAATTGTTGTTACTACCTGTAGTGTCTTGCCTTTAAAAGTTTACTGTCATCCCTGGTGTTTTACTGTATGTTCTTTTAATTCATTTACCTTGAAAAATTAAAACCACTTTCTTTTTTGGTGATGAAATGGCTGAAAATCACAGATACAGTCACATCTGAAAGTAAGATTAGTTCTTTTTTTTAATCTACACTGAAGACATTTGGTTTTGATGAATACAAAACAATAGATCAGAACTTCAAGTTTCATTTCCTCCCATGTTCATCTAGATGTCTTTTATAACACGGCACCATTGGTGGCAGACCACACAATTTGTTAGGTTAGTAAAAGTATAGTAACAAAATTTAAAGCAAATTAAAGTAAACACTTAATATTTGGTTGTATATCCCTTGCTTGCAATTGAGCTGCTTCCCCCTTCAGACTCCTCTTCACTAGGTGAATTGCATGCCCAATTGGGTTAAAGCCTGGTGATTGACTTGGTCAGTCTAAAAACTTTTTTTTTGCCTTTTTCTTCCTTCCAAGTCCTTTGCTGTGTTGGCAGTGTGTTCTGAGTCATTATCTAGCTGAATGATGAAGTTCCTCCCAATTACCATGGATGCATTTCTCTGTAAATTGGCAGACAGAATGTTTCTGTAGACTTCCTAATTCATTCTGTTGCTACCATCATTAGGTACATAATCAATAAAGATTAGTGAGCCAGTTCCAAAAACAGCCGTGGAAGCCCACCTTCCACTATCTCTAGCTCCACTGTGCTTGACTGATGAGCTTGTTTTGGATCATGAACAAATCCTTTCTTACCATCCATTTTGGTACTTCATTCACTTTTGTTTTTAGATATTTTATTGTTCATCTCTGTGTTTCTTTGTGAATTCCAATTGTTATATGGCCTCTACATTTCTGCTATCAAAGTCGTCTTTGAACGGTGGATTGTGATGCCTTCACCCCAGCCATGTTGTTGTGGTTTGTCACTGGTTGTTGGGTTTTTTTCTCTCTCATTAACTGCTGCTGTTTTCCTTGGCCAGCCTGTTCAATGTCTAGTTATTAGTACACCAGTAGTTCCATGTGCAATGGCTCTGGTTGATCATCCCTCTTTTTCCAGCTTTAAAATGTTTTTTTCCCCTCAGTCACCTCACTGGTCTTCATCTTGGTTTATCCTTTTAACAACAAATGTATTCTTCACAGGTGAAACCCAGGGCACAAACCAAGAGTGGATATTCAGAGCTATTCATTCATTAAACAGTATTACAGCGTACACAGGTCAACAAGAAACACGGCAGTCACATGTTCAGATTTTTTTTCCCCTCTTGCTTGATGTTGGAATTGATTTTATCTAGTGAACATAGCAATGAGCATTAATTTAGTAATAGTAGCTGTCTGTTTAATTAGGTTTGTCTGTCGGCTGGTCTCTGGCATATAGGATCAACCGAGCATAATGATTTACAAACTTCCTTTTGAAAATACACTGAAATGTGATTAGTACATGTTGATGGATCAGTGCTGGCATGGTGAAACGTCTCTACTCTTATAAAAGACTTAATCTATAATATTGATACTTTCATTATGCTCTACATTGCCAGTGTTCATCGTGGACAAGAAAAGATGCCTTAATAATTATATAATATTTTTTTTTCTCAGGGCAGTAACTCTTTTCTCTATTGCTTCAAGAAATTACCATATAAAGGCTACACTCTGCTCTACCTAAAAGTGTGTAGATTGCAATATCTGCATTGCAGATATTAAGCTATATTTATTCAAACTTGTATAAAATTATAGAAGGCTATACAAGGACAACACACAACAAAAATGAGCTTGGGGGTGCAGGGAGTCACAATCCTCCTAAATAAAAGTACCAGCATTTTCTGTCAGAAGTTAGCCATGGATGTTGGAAATCTATATCATTTAGAGATGTTTTTTTCTTATTTATTAAACTTGGGACAGAGGGGAAAAAAACTTCTCTGAGTAGTACTTCAGGAACAGCTGCTCGAATATGAAATGAACTGAAACGAGTCAAATATATGAATATAAAAATGTTCCTGGAATAAAAATCACCAACTTTACTTGTACCATTTAGATTAATTATATTATTCACAGATCCAGGTTCTCCAGGTCAATCCTGAACTTGGGTTACTGTCTTTTGCATGCAGAGTTTTGCATGTTCTTGATGTGGTCACATGGATTTCCTCTAGGTTCTCTGGTTTCCTTCTACTGCCTACAAATACAGGCTCTGCATCCACTGCAGCCATGATCAGGAAAAAGCAATCATTATTGATTAATTGATTGAATTTAAGATGGCTGTCATGGTCGGTTAGAGTGAACCATATGTTGATTGTTCTTAAAAAGAGAACACATCTATTCCTGAGTTAAAAATAAAAGCTCTTTGTTTATAATTCTTTGGGGAATGTCTTGGCATTAGTAACACTAATTAGTCCACATGGCCTGAAACGAACATTTTCTTATCAATATAATGACGTGAACAAACGGAGTGCTAGCTGGGTCAACTAGGCTTTTTTCCTGTAGTAAAGAATTATTTAACTACAATTTCAACCCACCCTGCAGTGATGATTACTGACAGTTTGACAACTGTGTAATGATGTAATAATGTCTACAGACTGCAAACTTTTGAAGCAAAGCCATTTCTGTCATTCTTTTTGTACAAAAAGAACTGTTTCTGTATCCCTCCTTATGTTTTTGTCCTTAGGAGACAAACATACAGTCTGTGACACAGTTTCCCTGAACATCTGTGGTGCCTGGAGTAAAAGTGAAGTGTGCAGGTCCTGATTGTATATTCCCAGGCTGTGCTCACTATCCCCTGCTTGTCCAGGAACAGTGAGCATAGATTGAGTAAATATTTGATCCTGTTTATTTGGTGTTTATTAAATATTTATGAGCATCTGGGCAGCATGCAAGTGTGACACTGGACAATTTATTTTCCTATACAGCCTTTTGATTTCCTATACTACATACAACTTAGTATAGGACAAAGACAATTTGGTGCAGTTATCCAGTGTGTAAGCGCGTCATCCTGTGTAAACTCGGGTATGTTAACAGAGGGTTTCCACTGCACAAACCAATGACAGACACTGCAGCGTCCTGAAGCAGGATGCTGAAATAGATAGCCTCACCAAATGATCACTGAGCTGCTTTCCCCCCCTTTCTTAAGTATTTCTCCATGATTCACACCTCCTCCTGCATGCACGTCTCTGAGCACAATTCTGTGCTGCTGCCCTGCTACAGCAATGCAGTAGAGAAACCATGATTATTCAGATGTAACATTTGTCCAGGCTCGTATGGCGGCACTGGGCAATCGATACAGTGTCTCAGAAGGGTCTTTGAATGCAGAGAAATAACCTTGTCCTTCATGTCAGGGTTAGCTACACCCCCTCTATAAAGAGAAAGCGCTCTGTAATTCATCTGGAGCTCTGCAGACTGCGGGTCACCGTGCTCATGATTTACGGTTGCGGCCAGTCCAATTTCCATTTTCTAAATCGTGAAACAGTCTTATAAATTCTTGAGAGATCCAAGCAATGAAATAAATGCATGGTTTTGATAAGGACATTCCTGGACACTGACAAGTGCATTACACCATGCTTATAGTGCAGGACAAGCTGTCCCTCTGTGAAATGTATCTTTTCTGGTCCATAAGGAATAAGTGGTTCTGGTAATAAAGAATACCATGGAAATTCTTTCTTTACAGGTTCAATTAAGAGTAATGAAGTTGTGGTGGGTGAATGCTGCATTGTAAATATCTGTGATTGATGTCCTGCTGGGCACTAACTGAATTAATTCACTTCCACCCACAGCCTAAGGTGAGAGCTGGGGGGGGTGCTGTAGAAATGGTAATGGTAACGTTGATGCTTCAGTGTCTCCTTTCCCTGTACACTAATAGTTATAATGTAGATAACACATTTATTCTTCAGTCACTGAAATAATGTTGTGCACATTTCATCTTCCTTGGGAAATGTATTCTTTGCTATAGCTGCATGGCCAAGGGTGTAAATGTACTGTATAATAAATTATGAATTACATAATATGATTATCTCTTAAATCATTTATTGTAACATTTCAATAGATGAAAATATGATTTAATATGCATGGAGAAATGAAGACATACATATATAAAGTGGTCATAGCCCTACACTCTGCATTCTGTATTGCAAATGGGTGACAAAGGAAAAACCAACATAAAGTCTATTAGTAAGGATTTGACTACCAAGAACTGCTTTGGTGCACATTGGTATATATTCTACAAGTCTCTAGAATCACATTTTAAGGGAAGGACACCATTCTCCCAAAATATATTCTCTCAAATCATATTTTGATAATTGTGGTAAAGGGTGCTGTCTATCACACTGGTCCAAAACTCTCACCTGTCTTCAACTAAATTGAGATCTAGTGACTATGAAGGCCAAAGCATACAATTTAATCATTTCCATCCCTAGTGAGTCCTCATGCCTTGTGGATGGAGCATTGTCATCTGGGAAGTGACCATTCCTGACTGAGAAATGTTTCATTACAGGTTAAAAGTGATCAGTCAAAGAAGCGTATACTGACTTGTAATGATCATTTCCTCTAAGGACACAAGACAAGTGGACCCCTCCATGGCAACCAAATGAATGACTCCCACAGAATAACAGAGCCACAGAGTTTTCCTTTAATTTGTCACCCAACTGTATATAACAATGACAGGAAAAGTGTTATGGGGTCTAAATCATGTATTCAGACAAATGTCTGTCTATCTCAGGAGAAGAATTCATTGGTAGCTGCAGTAAAGTAAAGTAACTGCAGTAAAATGCAACAATAACCCTTCACACTGTAAAACCTTAACATACCAATAATGCATCATCCTAAATAAATCATTTCTAACCAGCTTATTGAAAATATAGATTTATCAGAAATAGATATGTGCAGATATGAAAATTTCATATCACATTAATTGCTTAAGCTTTTATCAGTTTACAATATTATGACTATTGTATTTCAATAAATAACTACATACATACTGGCACCAGTTTTGCTGGCAGCATTTTAAACAAAACCTCAGCAGGCATTGCATTCAGCTCAGAGCCATTATACATCATTTTATTTATCTCAACTTGGATAAAAACATGCCTGAAAAGTGAGATGACTAGTTGACTCTCTTTTTTTTGTTAATTAATTGCCTTTGCTAAGAAATACACATGCAATGCTGCTTTTAAATGTGCAATATATCTTGGATCTTATGCTGCCTTGCAAATTAGAAAGACCTTTTCTACCTACCTAACAAGATTGTGCATGTTAAATATATATCTTCATTGCCATATTGTATAACTCTGATTATCAGCAAATGCCTAATCAGAACTAAAACAAGAACATGATTCATTATGATCAGTCAAGCATACAGTATTAAATAGAGTAGCATGATACCTGTGAATATTTTACACAAAAGCAAAAGTGCTCATTTAGTCTCAATTCTAAAAATATAGTACGCTTATTTGAAACTGAATAGAAAGCTGGGGGATGATGACGTAATCAGTTTGACAATGACATGGCTGTTTCCTTTGTGTAATAATTTAAAAGAGAATCACAGTATAGTCCAGCTAAAGTTTGTATTTATGTTTTAGAACTAGCTTTGCCATCCCAAAGCCTTTGTTCATCAGTCTGGGTATGAATCATGGTGGAAGTGGACATCTTGGCTTACGGCTCAGCGGTCCACGTTCATTCTGCGTAGCTTTTCAGGCAGGCTGTCCTCGGGCCAGCCGCCAACCGCTGGCAACTGGTTGAGGTTGGGCCCTGGCACTGAAGTAGGCATTAGAGGCAGTCTGTGATGCTCCAGCTCTCCTGCTGACAAGACGTGTGGCTCTGCCTTCATCTGGTTGTTGGACTCTTCCAGCCTGGACGATGAGCGTAGGAGCTCGCCTGTGTTGGATGTTTTTTCAGCTCCTTGTGTACTGCTGGATTTCCCAGCTTCTTTACCATTTCTGGAGCTCATACGCTGGAGCTTGCTGGGCAACCTAGAGGCTGTTCCTTCAGCGTGGGAGGCACCGTCAAGAGAGAACATGCGCTCTCTGCGGCTTCGCGGATCTCCCGGAATTGGAGTGAGAGGAGGAGCTGGAGAAGGCAGGCAAGATGATTCTTCCTGTTCCTTGACACTGTAGGGAGGTGTGGGCACTTCAAATGTGCTGTGGAACTGTGAGTAGTCCACTCGGAAGAAACCCTCCTCCAAAGACATAACAGGAAGGAAGCGATGCCCCCACAACACCTCATCCTCTGTGTAAGATGTCCGAGCCTGGCAAGTCATACCTAAAAGAGAGCGAGAGAGAGAGAGAGAGAGAGAGAGGGGCAATCAATCCAGCATGGAAAAAGATAGTGTAGCACAGACAAGCAGTGAAGCACTGCTTTTACCTTTGAGTGCATCTATATTTATCTTGGTTTTCTTTGACCACATAATGGCTTGACATGAATCATTTAGGCACCAATCCATTTTGTTTGTCTAGTGATCTTAGTATGATGCTAACCTGTGGTTTCCACAATCCCTTCTAGGATAACAACAATCTCAAACTGCTCACTCATGAGTGAGCGCTGTGAGAGGTCGAAGAAGGGGCTCTTGGGATTAATCTCATGGCAGATGGTGAGAGGTGAGACGAGGAAGAGTTGGTCGGCGCCTGTTCCAAACCCAACGTCCAGCTCTCTTTGGTCCAAGGGCAGAAACTCCCCTTCAGGTGTCTGACGAGACTGCAGTAGAGGAGACAGAATAGAAAATGCTGCTCAGGTAATGGCACTTTCAAAAGTGCTTTTCCCCTGGTATCTGGGTGAGAGCCAGACTTTCTTCATGAACACAGAGGCCGTGTCAAAAATTCTGATCTCTCCTCATTCTCCTTCAAGAGCACAGGCCTTGGAATGCACAGAAAAAACACTTGGATTATAATGTGAATGAAGTCAACAGTGTGTGTGCTGTTTTGGATTAATACATTAACTCTGATGTGAAGGCAGAAAAGGAGAGTGAAACCCTCAGGAGCTAAACAGAAGCAAAATACTACCTTTAGCAAGTGTATCTGATTTTACCTGTTAATCTTGAAGATTGCTCCACAACCAGATATTGTTCGCTTCAAGTTTTATTATTCATATTATTTGGAGTTTTTTTGTAAGGTTATCTCCACCTACATTTCTCACAATATTGACACATTCACAGGTCTGCCCTAATGCCTTGTATGTGGCTTACATTCTTTGAGTGCCGGAAAGCATGGGCAGGGGTGGCTCAATGGTTAAGGTGTTGGGTTAATGAATCGTGGGTTGGGGGTTCAAGCCCCAGCACCACCAAGCTGCCACTGATGGGCCCCTGAGCACGGCCCTTAACTCTCAACTGCTCAGTTGTATAAATGAGATAAAATGTAAGTCACTCTGGATAAGGGTGTCTGCCAAATGCCATAAATGTAAATGTCTCCAGGGGTATGAACTGGATGTTAGCTTGCAGATAATGGGAGGTACCAACTTGTCTGTAGATTGTTTTTGTTTGTTTATTGTTTTTTTTTTTTAGTGGCTGTACATGACAAGCACAAGGTTACAATGATACACAAGTTCAACTTTCAAACATAGTCACGGGGCAATTTTTTATGTCCAATTCACCTAACATGCATGTGTTTGGACTGTCGGAGGAAACCAAAGTACCCGGAGTAAACCCACTGAGACATGCAGACTCCACACTGAAAGGACCCAGGTCACTCCCATCTGGCTCATTAGTTCACCCAGGATCCTTCTTGCTGTGAGGCCAGTGCTATCCACCAAGACGTCATGCTGCCCCTTCTATCAATTAATTACAGCTTATATTTCAGATGATAATTTGTTTATGGTGTTCAAGGTGACAAGGTATGCTGAAAAAGATTTGGCTCACTTGTTAATTAGCAAGAAAGCTACTAGCCACTGAAGTTACGCAGCTAACTGGACTTATGTAGCTAGCTTGCTACCTGACAGGATATGTGTAATTATGGGTGCATGTATTCATCCCAAACTAGTATTAGTTACAGTATAGGTGAAGTCACCAACTCTGACCAAATCCGGACTGCGAATCTTTTTGAGAAAAACCTGCAGTGACCAGGCTTATTTGTGAAAAAAATTCCGAATTAATAAATTAAAAGAATAGCATACAAATAAATGGTTAGTCAGTTTGTGAGTTTTCAAGTGGCTCTGCTTGAACATAACTATCACCAAAACTGGACAGTTGAAGACTGGATGGACAAGAGGAGAAATTTTTTTTTCCAACCTTTGACTGTCCAGTTTGGTTGAGTCTGTTCCCATGATGGCCTCAGATCCCTGTTATTGGCTGATTGGTGTGGAATGTGATGTGGCCTTCTGCTCATCAAACCACAAGGATTGAGGTTTTGTGCATGCTGAGATGCTCTTTTGCTCACCACGGCTGTAAAGTGTTAGTATTTGAGTTACTATAGACTTCCTGGCAGCTTGAATCAATCTAGCCTTTATCCACTGACTGTTAATCACTCAATATTTTTTGTTTCTTGCACCATTCTGTGCAAACAGTAGAGACTGTCACGTTTAACTGTTGCTGCGGCACAACCACATTCTCGTTTACTGGCAGAAATCCATTACAAGTTTAGATTTTAGAGTCCTAAATCAACATAAGACCATAGTTTTAGCTTTTGCATGATTGTCAAGCTTAGTTCTCAGTGGAGACTTTCAAATGGACCATTTTCTACTAATTGATGACAAATCGGAGCAACAGAGATGTCCTACAAATATTTCCCCTCTCATTAACCTTAGATCATGCATGCCATTTTATTATTATTATTATTATTATTATTATTATTATTATTATTATATTCTTTTTTTTGTTTGTTTGTGATATTGAATATCTTTGCTGGTTATAGAATTTAAACTTGTCAGCGTGAAAATGGTCCTACACTAAAATCCAAGTACATTTCACTCATGGTGTACGAGTGCATTTATTTTTTTTTCCAAAATGTACTCAACACACTGTTCTTTCCATTAGTTCAGAGGACACACTATACAGCCCACGTACAGTACCGAGCTGAACAGTCAGACTGAATAACAATAACACACTACTATACATAGCATTTCAAGAGATCTTTCCAACTGTAAAACTATGCAGTATGGGCAGTTAGACACTATTATTTAAATTAGGAATGATTTGCTACAAATACTGATATCAGCTACTGGTCATTTACTTCTTGCTCTTGTGGTACAAACCGAATGGACAGACAACAAGAAATGACGGTGATCTGGATATATTTAGCAGATAATCATTAAAAAAAAGAATAGCACACTGCAATCTGTGCTCTATGAACCTATCAAGAAGAAGTACTACAGAATGTTCTCCAAGACCAGTAACCTGATAAAGCACCTTTGCATTATCAGAGCAGAGCACTATCAGTGAGGTAGTGCATAAGAGCACTTCAGTTCTGCAAGCACACGTTGCACTGAGACACACATCCTCACCACGGTCTATACACGAGTCAAGGTGCAATTCACAGCACCTTTCACTCATGCTTGCTAATGCTGCTCTGTGCCACCCTTCGTAAACATAAAACTCAACACAAGGTGCTCACTGCAAGAAGCATACAAACAGAGCTAACATGAATAGAGCTAATTAAAACGCTCCATAAGGTACCTGATTGTTAATACTAAATAGATTACTCATTTTGATATCAGTATTCATATTGGTAATTATGAGTACTAAAACACATGTTCTCCTACTTGTACTCAGTCAGGGGAAAATTGTTCTGATGCATTCCTAGTTTAAATCATTCCAATATGTAGTCTTTTGAGTTGTGTCATTGCACATGAACATAAGGGACTGGCAGGAGAGTGGGCCAGAACTGGCTACATACGCTTGCCGCTCCAGATGGTGAACAGACTGAGCTGCACTGGTGGTGGTGTACCCAGACCAAAGGGTGAGACTTTTCACAGGATAGACACAGTACCCACACACTGTCCTTAGTGCTGTATAGGAAACAGCTCCAATACAACCAGGTACACACAGTTATGCAGACACGTATGCAATGCATGCTCACACATATACAGCTTTCAACAGATGACTGAAGCGTAGGCAAAGATTCATTAACACTACAGCACCCACAGAGAAACAAGAGGATGTCATCCATCAGGTTGGAAAAAAACCCTGGAAAATTGTCTAATACCAGCTGTTGTTATTTCTGTCAAAGTAATTGCACTCATGCAGACAGGTCATACGCCTGCTAATCAAAGTTAACTCTGCAAAAAACTGGAGCCATGCTGAAATATAATGGTTGTTTGATATTTGAACATTATGAATATTTGTGTGTGCTGCAGTTTCACTGGAGCACTGGGATAAGAGAATGTGAACCAAGAAAAAACATAAATCGGGTGTTCATATTTTTTTTGCTAATGTACAGGTAAGTATAAGTTCACAGTGTGGCATCTGTCTCCGATAATAATTAATAATTGAATTTTTTTTCTCTTTTCCAGCAACCAAGAGAAGCACCCTGCTGCCCTGAATTTTTTATCTTCATGCTACATCATCGTCACAGACCTAGGCACACATACACACGCTGTAGCTCTTCCCTAAAATTTATAGTCAAATATTTCTTGCAAAGTAAGTACCAGTCTCTGGTGCTGTCATGGTAAAAGACAAAACTTCAGCTAAGATGAAACTGGAGAAAAAAACTAAATTAAAGAATGTGAAGCCAAGCCAAGCCCCCAAAAAAGTATAAAGCACTGTTTTTTTTACTTGTTTTCTTGGCTACCCTCCCATTGGCAGGGCTTAGGACTAGTGGGTGCATTGTGCCCCTCGGTGGCTGGGTTGGGCAGTGGGTTGTGGGTCTTGCTCAGGGGCCCACAAGCGCAAGCCCTGATGTTGGTGGTGGTCTGATCAATAACCTAATGGGCTACATTGCCCCTTTTCTTGGCTACATTAATAATAATATTGAGGATTACAAATTCGTGCTGTAATGCACAAACTTTATTACACACATTGCTGAGGTGAGCAGATTGCAATTAGCTCTCTAGGACTAACACTAACAGTAAATGCTGCAGTAGAAGAAGAGCTCATTTCCATTTAGAAAAACAATAATGATAGGACTCCCAAGTTGCACAACAGAAAAGCCTTTGTCCTGTCATCAGGATATCACAAGTTCAAACCCTGGCAGTTCTATAGCCATCTGCGACAGGGAGTCCTAGACAGCCAAATTGGATAGTGTTGCTTTCTTTGCATTCTCCCCTGTCTATCAGAACAACACTAGCCAATTGTGGGTGTTTGTGAGATCGTGTATGGTTAATCAGTGCTTTCCTCTGACTGTGTTCAGCTGTGGTATCTGGTTTCATGTGTCTTGCGTCAGTTTATTAGTTGCTGGGTGATACAGGAGAGCTAGCTAGTGGGTAGGAAATGGCAAGATCCACTATACGTTTGTGAACACCTGACCATCACTGCCACGTGTGCTTTTTGAACATCCCATTCTAGATTTAGTTGTATCCACTGCTGATAAAATGAATTCTACTCCCCTGGGAAGGCTTTCTAGATTTTGGAGTGTGGCTGTGAGGATCTGTGTGTTCAGTCAGAAGAGCATTAGTGAGGTCCTCACTTTGTGCACAGGGACGTTGGCATGCTGGAACAGGTTTGGGTCTTTTGAATCTACTGGACGGAAATTGTAAACTTACAGCATATAAAGACATTCTGTACAGTTGTGTGCCTTAAACTTTGTTGCAGCAGTTTGGAAGAAGGCCAACATATGGGTGTGATGGTCAGGTGTCCATAAACCTTCAGCCATATAACGTACATCATTGTCTGCCCTAGGATTGTTTTCTCACAATGATTCACTCGCATTGTAAAACCAGTACTGGAGTAACTGCATGAACTGTTCAGATTGCCTCTGATATTATTAGGCATACATCTCAGATAAGAACACACGGGTATGGCACACGGGTATGGCACACAACACAAAGTGCTTATGTCTGGGCTTGGTTTGACTGACTGCTAGAAAATAGAGGAAGCCTGGAGCTGAGTGTGGAAATCATGTGGCCATCTCAGCAAGGAACACAATTATCCATGTCTGTTATTTTTGTTGAATCAATCATTTCATTTCTGAAAACATCATTGATTGAGGCATTGTCATTTTAAGCAGTTTGTGTGGGGAATTCTTCACAAAAAGACAAGAAAAAGCATCACTTGAGGCAGGAGACAGGGTCTTGATATATTAAATAGTAAAGATTCCTAACTAAAATTACTATAACATATAAACACGAATACATGTATGGATAATAATCCATAACAAGCACCTTTAAGCATTATATAATTCATAACATGAATGAATTTGGAGCACAAGGTTGATTTTTTTTGTAGGGTTTCCTGAAATCAAGACAGGGTCAAAATTATACGTACACTGAGATAATTATTCAGTGGTGCTGACAGTTAAAAAAAAAAGTGTTTTATCTTGCCATGGCCAAGACCTCCTAACTTCCTGTTAGTGATTATGATTGTCTACAGCTGGTAGCTTCAAAACTCCACGTACAGCACTCTAATATTTGGTTAAATTTTAAATATTTTTTAAATAATTATTTGGTCCCTTAGCATGTTGCACTTTGGCCAGTTGCTTTTGGTAGCCGTCAACAAGCTTCTGGTAGAATTCTGGCTGGATATTTGACCATTCTTTGTGGCAGAATTGATAGCTTTCAGTTGAATTTGTTGGTTTCCTGACACAATAATGATCACTAACAGGTAACTGAGAGCCCTTGGTTTTGGCAGGTTAAGACATTTTGGAACTTTCAGCACCATTGAATTCATAATCTGTGTATATTTTTGAACTATTATGTATCATTGTCATGTTTGGTTTTGTTAGGATGTAGCCAACGTCCTATATCACAAAAAATTAGTTTTATAATTATCTATATATCAGCACGGGCGGCACGGTGGCGCAGTGGATAGCGCTGTTGCCTCACAGCAAGAAGGACCTGGGTTTGATCCCCGGGTGGGGCGACCTGGGAAATTTCTGTGTGGAGTTTGCATGTGTTTCCTCCGGGTACACCAGTTTTCTCCCACAGTTATAGTGTTAAATTATGTAAATATAAATTCTTTGTAGTAATCTTTCTTTTATATTGGGTCTGCTTATCATGTTTAAGCTCTGGCTTTGCAACTAAATTGCAATTAATTGGTGATTTGTTAGCCTCACTTTAAGTGAAGGGAAACCTTTGACAAAGTTGTTGCAGTGGAAGATTTTTCATTACTGGTCTGGAACTGAAGGTCTCTAGGCAGGGACTGTGTTTTTAATGCACTAAGAATAACTGAACAGTCAGATTCTGGAAGTGAAAATGCCATTCATTCTGACTGTTAATTTTATTCATAGCAGATACATATACAGTAAACCTGTTAAAAATGACTTGGTGTGAGCTATGAGATTGTTGGCTAATTGGTTACACTACGGTAGAAGCCATCAGCCAACCGACTTTTCAACTTTATTTTTTACTTCAGGCTAGGGATGGCATAACTCACAATCCTTAAAGCAAGACTGACAAATAAGACACACTGATGCTCTGACTATGGAAACAGTAATCACAGTAATCAGTGAAATGTCTTCTCAATGTCTCCATAATAAATGTCAAGTTATTATATTTCAAATAACATAAAATTCATTTCACTACGTTTGTCTTTATAATTAAGCATTCTGACAAGGATTGTTATGAGGGAGCCTGAAGCGAAACCTCACACCAGGACATGGCTTGCCAGGCTGTTATTAGGTTTGGGAATGTGATGTCGTGGCACAGTATCTTGTGAGTAAGCTGCCATATTTGGCAGTTAATCAATCACCTAGTCAGATAGCCAGCCCAGCTCGTCAATAAGTTAAATTGAGTGTTTTGAACGTTCAAGTCATTACGGTTGTCACATAACTCCAGAGAACCACTGATGGATGAAAATGCACATTAGGCTTTATTAAACAATTGCACAGGTAGACAGATTCAAAACATAAGGAATTTTTTTTTATCAAGGACAGGAACATGGTCAGGTGATCTACAAACAGGGGAAAAAAACAGAAAAAAGAACTAAACAAAATGAGACACAAATGCAATGCTGGGTTAACACTGAGCATTACTTTCTAATTGGGTGAAGCTTGCTTATATAGGGTGTGGTAATTGTAATTGAGAATATGTATGTGTGTGTGAGCCCAGAGGCATTTCTCAATACAAAATACACCAAGTTTGGACTTGCCCATTTCATAGTACAGACTTGGTAAATTTGACTCATGGGTACAAACTCCCAAGGACGGAAGGACGCTGTACCCGTCAGTCTGCAATTGGAACAGCAGCTTACTTGACGTACTTGACATCACCGGCTATTGCGAAAATGTCAGAGCAAATTTTAATGTAGCCTCTTTTTTGATAACAGTAACATATAATATATGCGTAATAACGTGGGTAGAGCAAGAACACATCCGGGCATTTAAACTGTGGGCATTTGAATGCAACAGTACTTAAGCTGTGACTGATGAAGTTCCACAAGAACACAAGTACAGACAATAACGCAGATTGAGAATCGGCTCAGAACACAAATTAAGAAAAACATGTTAGTGGTGTGCTGTGTTGAGGATTGTAGTCTGTGGTGGGAGATTTAGTAGGCCATTTGGGGGTCTGATTGGGATGCTTATTTCGGTATTCTTGACATAAAAGGGGTTCTGCTGTGGTGTGGTAGGTCGAAGTGATATGTGACCTCATTGATTTGATGTAGAATCTTAAATGGGCCTATGTATCTACATTTTTTGTTGGACAGCCAGATATGAGATATGGTCACTGGGTTGAAACTGTGGGGTTTTTCCTGTGCAGCAGTCAGTAAATTGCTTGTTTGTCTAGGATACTCACTCTAAGCACCTGTGTGCCATTTCCCACATTTGTTCAGTCTGCCTAAACCACTTGTCTGCTAAGGGTGAGTTTGTTGGGTTCACACTCCAGGAAAAGAGGAATGGCTGATAACCAAGCATGCACTGAAATGGAGTCAACTAGGAGGCAGAGTGGTGCATGAAATTCTGGACGTACTTAGCCCAAGGGAGGAACTGAGCCTAAATTTCCTGGATTTCTGAGCAGAACCATCTCAAGAACCTATTTGTTCATTTGCCTGTTCAACATTGGACTGCAGATGATAATCTGAAGTGAGACTTACTGACACCCCAAGTTTCTCCATGAAGCTAGCCCAAACTCTATATGTAAAATGGGTGACTTGATTATATTATATGTTCTATAGAAGGATAAGGGGAATCCAGGCACAGAGACAAGGCATAGCAAATTTGAAACGTGACCTATGATGACCATGATAACTGTGTAGCCTCTCGACTCATGGAGATCAGTGGTAAAGTTGATAGCTATTTGGGACCTGTGGTGTAGACAGAAGCATGAGTTTATCAGCAGAATGTGTTAGTTTGGCTTGAACACAAGCTGTATATGACACAGTTCTGTGGATCTTGGTGAGCATATTGGACTACCAGTACTTTTCTTTCAGTAGGAGGTATGTTCTGTGAGTACCAGGGTGACCTGTAGCTGGGATTCTGTGAGCCCATGTGATCAGTCTGCTTCACAGGGTTGATGGCACAAAGGAACAGTTATTGTTACAGTGCTATTGTGACAAAAGTGACTAGTTATTGTTGTATTATAAACTGCCACATGACAACTTCTGGATACAATTTGGCATTTCCTGCAGTGCATCTTACAAGAATGCCTGATTTTCACTCAGACTCTGATGATCAGTTGAGTTCTGTAAAAATTCTGCACTTTTGCCTATTTTCTTTGATGGAAGTCATCTTTAAGTCCCAAATCTTTCCAAGTATTCTGAATAGTTCATTTCTGTAACTGGGACAGTGTTATATTTTAAATAATAAATTATATTTCAATATTTATTTGATATCTGAAAACTTAATCTGTTGTTCTATTTAACACATGTCCTTCCATTTAACATTATGGTAGAACTTGTATGCTGATCTGAATGCTCAGTTAGCTCTGGGAAGCGTTTTCCACCTCATTAGTGTCTCCAACGCTTCCCAGTCCACAATTTCCATGTCTCCCACAATCTAAAAAGGTAAATCACACCAATAGTTTATATTTAATACACTGTAATGTTTTTTTAATAGAAAAAGGTCAAGTGTACAGAATACTAAAGTTACACTTGTACGTTAATATATGCTTATTTAATGTTTGAATATACTTAAATGCTTATATGCTACACAGTAAGGTAAAAGAAGATCCACATTCATTTGTAAACTGTACACAGACTTTCAAGTCACCTGGAATTTTTAATTGCTCAAAAGGATAGGCACTCAAGCCATACATCAGGTTTGAAAAGATGTCTAGAAGTGTAGAAGTTACATCATTATGCTGCTCTTTATTTGGCTCCACACTGTCAAAAAAGTTTTTTACCTATATGCTGGAGTTTCTTACAATATAAAGCCTTCCTGATTCAATTTTATTTATAACACATCAAAGAAAATCCCCCAATGCATCACCAAGCTTAATAGTAAGTAAGCCAGCCTAAAACCAAGGAAAGACAATCAACAGAACCATAACCATAAAATATAAAACTCAGTGTTGCTTGTACAGAAACCTGCAATATATAAAATATACTAACATTAGGGAAAATATGGCTCAGTGATGCCATTCGCAATGCTACTGTGCTCTTGACTTTGTCCCATTTTTCAAAGTTGTTTCTTTGATAAGCATCATGAGGGCATAATACATATTGTAGTTGTATGCTTTGGTTCAAACTCATGTCTATGAAGAAAACGAATGGCAAGTGTACCTATACGGCCTTTTTAAAAATACTGGCTCTTTAGGATGTAATCACTCCTACAAAAACCATTCTAATGTAGTGAAGGCACTTCCTACTTTGCAATTAGATTAATTAAGTTCAGTCATGTGTTACACATTTGGCTCCCTTGTTTCTGTCATTGGTACAAGCCAACACATCAGGTTCGAGCAAATGGAAAGCTGTACAATGATAGTCAGAGTAAATCTCTGAGGCAGGCTAAAGTGCTTACTCTGCACAACGATCTGGTGCAATGATGTGATGTGCTGCTACTGCTTCAGACCGCTAATCTATTGTTCTGTGTTGATTATAGCAAGGAGAGAGAGAGAAAGAGAGAGAGAAATAGAGGAAAGAAGCTCCTAAAGTTAGCCGTCAGTCTACCCACCTTCTCTGCAGTGCACCTGCTCTCATCCACAGCTGTCAGCAACCAGCTGTCAATCACTTTGTACTTTCCTCAGACCCCAATGTACACTCTCCACCCCTGAAACCCACCATCACCCCCCCCACACACACACGCACACACATGCACCTGCTCTGAACATTATACTCCTGCTTGATCTGTCATTCAAACCTGCACTTTTCTTTTTTCTTCACTTCCTCTTCTATTCTTCTAATTCCCTCTTCCCTTTGCCTCTTTCAATCTTTCTCCCAGTAATAATTGGATTAGGAAGTCATGAAACAATATACAGCAGAGAACCGTTTAGCTTAATCTGGTTGTGTTCTTTCTTTAAAAAAAAATCTGGGTTTTTTCAGATAAGGGTATGTGTTCACAATCAGGCTCTGTCTAATAAAAGATTAACCTGAGATCATGACAGAAAGAAAGCTGCAGGCAGAGATATAACAGGCACAATTATTGTAATTGCATGTATATGTTACATTCATTTCTTCTGACTGCTTCAGAATATTAAATACCATGAGTGTCTGTTCATACTGTTTATTGTATTTATTGCTGCCAATTTTTTACTTTACATTTCATATGAGCGTATGTAACCTTGTGATGTAGTTCTACCGACTGCTTGATGTAGCACATCTTTACCTCCCTGTTGCTCATGCTGTTCCTCTAGGCTACATTTGAAAGCTATAATGACCCACTCCCTTGGCTTTAAAGTACAGGGCACTGGCATTTTCTGACAGCTTGCCAAGAAGAGAGGAAATCGCCTGTTTGGTTGAGATATATAGACTTCACTGCAATGCTTTTGGGTGAAATGGATGCTAAGAATGTTACTGCTTTGGGTCTATCCATGTACTTTGTCTTTGCCCTTAAGGACTAATGGATGTGCTCAGCATATAAGTGATTGTCCCACAAATTCACTTTCTTTTTTATGCTCAGTTGGGCTGCAATTACTTAGAATTCTTTTCAATAAAGAAACTCTTCTTATCAATAAAGTTCAGTAAAGGTCACAGATAATTCCTCCTTCTAGTTCATCTGTTTGTTATCACATCTGTCACATGTCTCTGTTTTCTGCTACATTTGGGAGGATATGGGTGATGAAATAAAGATTACTTCAACACGGACAGTTTGAATTAGCGGGAAATTCACACATCTTCAGGGTAACATACTGTTTTCCCCTTACTATCATACACAAAAAAACAGAGCCCAGGCATAAACATTCTTTATAAAATGGCAAGGTTAAATATAGCCAATAGTATACTTATATTCGCTCACATCACCTTTTGTTCATACCTTTGCTCACATCTCTTTTATTTCAACCACCTCATTTTGTGGATGCGCACCATGTATGGCAACCATATTTTTGGTCTCACAAAATGTTATAATCTATTGTTTGATTTAGATATTGAGTATGACTCACATGGTATAGATAAATCTTGCTGGCTTAGGGCTGTAGCTGTGTTAGAACTGTACTGTTGTGTGTGTGTGTGTGTGTGTGTGTGTGTGTGTGTGCTTGTCTGTACTTTCCATCATTAGTCCAATTATATTTTCCCTTTTCTGTATTTAGAGAAGGAACACGTTGATGTTTTATGGCAAGAGGAAAGAGAATTGAAAGAGAGACAGTGTTGGTTTTACCACACGACATCAGTGAGGATGAGATAGGCAGTAGTGATGAGGAGTGTAAGATGCAAAGGATTGTCATGGAGGCAGACAATGAGGGTGAATTGGATGTTTCAGTGTCAGGTATGGGCTTCATGCAGAGAGTTTATGCACTTCAGGACAATCTATTGTATTGATTTGTCTTTCTGCTTCACTTTTTACATCATGTCAGTCATTTTTTAAATGGATTTTAATTATTATCATTATAAATGGTGCATTGATTGTTTTGGATGAAACAGCTCTAGATGAAAATGAGAATGTACCCACTGTTGACCAACCGGTCTTTGCAAAGGCTAAGGTCTTTACATGGCAAACCAGTATAAACAGCATATTCACCGAACCCCAGTGGACATCCAGTCTAATTGAATTATTTTTTAAATGTTGTTCCTTTGGTGCACGATGTTGCTTCTAGATAACATAATAAATGACATAATAAATGGTTATGGTTAATACAATAAAATAAATGACTAGTTTATGGATGTTTTGGTCTCTTTTTTTTATATTTGTACATTACTAATGATAGTTTTTTTAAGTCATGTATATTTAACAAAAATAAATAAGATGATTTTTGATAAAAAATGTTCTTATTATTATTGTTGCTGCATATTGTTGCCCAATGATTTCATTATACATGGAGAATCCAGTTTCTTGTAGCTACATGGATAAGGTCTGTGACTGAGCTCACACAAAATATAAGGAACACCCATCAAAAGGTAATACACAAATACAGTATGAGCCTAGTAAGATGTGTAATGTAATTTAGGTTTGCTGTATTAATATATTATAAATAGTATAAATAAGGTTCCCTTGATGAGTAACCACTTTGTCACTTAGTCCATGACTGCACAGCTATTGCTCAGGTTCCTTTGTGTTTTGTGTCCAGGAACGGGGAGCTGATTTACAGAATGTGGGATGTGAGCCACCATTGCTACAGTTATTATAAATGTGAGGATGCTGATATGCAAAAGGTGAAATGTGTGAAACCTGTTACGCCTCCAGGCTTAAAGTTAGAATACTGAGTAATAGACTTTTGTTCTGCTACTTTCTTTTTACTTTCCATGCACTTTTATACATCAGGTGTGAGATTAATCATATAACATGATCAGCCTATAATAAGTAAATAACAACAGCAAAGTTATGGCCAGCTGGATTCATATAAACAATGTAGGTGCCAGTTTAGCACTGATGATTTTCCCAGTATCATATGCACATCCATAATGAATGGAATGTTAGGGAAGTTTGATTTACAGCAGGGATTTCTGCCTTGTGGCCGTTAGGATAAGGATATGTCGCGTGTATCAGGAGACTGAATTACCTTGATGAGCTTGCACCTGATCTGAGCCGACACCATGTGGCTGTTCCTGAGGTTCCCCACGCGGAACATGAGGCAAAGTTTGCCGTCCCGCTGCGAGATCACGGCGTCCTGGCTGAACATCAGGGTCTCGGCGCGCTTCTTGGGCTGCGACATCTTGATGAACATGCAGCCGATGAGGAAGGCGTCCACGATGGAGCCGAGCAGAGACTGGAACAGAAACAGGATGATGCCCTCGGGGCACTTCTCAGTAATGTAGCGGTACCCGTACCCGATCGTGGCCTCAGTCTCGATGAAGAAGAGGAAAGCGGAGGGGAAGTTGTACACGTTGGCCACGCACGGCGTGTACTCGGGGTCGTGGCCGCGGCCGAGGTCTCCACGTGCGTACGCGATCAGCCACCACATGGAAGCCATAACAAGCCACGCCACCGTGTAGGTGAGCAGGAAGATGAGCAGGTTCCAGCGCCACTTCAGGTCCACCAGCGTGGTGAACAGATCCGAGAGGTAGCGGCTGGTCTCGCCGCCCAGGTTGCCGTGCTGCACGTTGCAGCGTCCGTTCTTCTCCACGAAGCGCTGCCTCTTGCGCTTGGCCGGCGCGGGGAAAGACGCGCCTCGGGTTGTGTTCACAACCTGGTACTCCTCGCCGAATTTCCTCCTGATGGCTGACATAGTTCGCGACAGTGTTTTATTTTTTTTTTATCTGTTTTTAAAAAGTACCCTTGAAGTTTTCGCGTACGGCTATTTGCGCAGCACGCAGCTCGCAGGATCCTGTTTCATTCCGTGTGCCAGTGTGTGTTTAATAAACAGCGGCTTCAGACCAGCAATCCGTAGCCTATGATGAAGTAAAAATGCTGAAAGAGCTGTAAATTGAAGCACATCTCCGGTCCACAACTTTGCACTACATCCTCTTCTTGATCAAAGCGAACCTTTCTTACTTTTTTTTTTTTTTATTTACTTGGCGCACATTTCTTTGTTTTGTTTATTGAAAGAATGAGCAGTGTTCTGGCTCGCGCCTGATTCGGTTCCAGTGTGGTGCGGTTTGTCCTCTGCGCACCTCCACTGCGCTGCTCTACTACACTCACTGACCTGCTACACACACACACACACACACACACACTGCGGCGACCGGTGACAGCGTACCTCGTGTGGCGCGAGCTCAAAAACGTCCACCCTTCTTTGAATTCAGCTCTGAGATTTTTTGACGTTTGGGAGCTGGGGGCGTGGCCTGCGAAAGAACAATACCGTGAAGTCAAGGCGTTACAGCTCTCTCGATCACTTGCGCTTTCATGCACTGAAATCTAACAGCTTGCTTTTCTGGCTAAGAACCGCAATCTGCGTGATAGTACAAGCTACGAGCACATTTACTTTTAACAATCCGGTTTAACTGCTGAAAACAGCATCGTGTTTAACGGTCTGTGTTCTACAAGCCAACATCAAGGCTCATTTACATTTATGGCATTTGGCAGACCCCCTTATCCAGGGCGACTTACATTTAGCTTAATTACACAACTGAGCAGTTGAGGGTTGAAGGGCCTTGCTCAAAGGCCCAGCAGTGGCAGCTTGGATGTGGTGGGATTTGAGTTCATGACCCTCTGGTCAGTAGTCCAACATCTTAAACACTGCCCCTGACTTGTTAACCTATAATAAAGAAGATGCAGCAATTCATGCTGCCAAATGATTCAATATCATATCAGTCCTTCACAGAAAAACGTCTTGTAATGTAACACGTAATAAACTTATTATGGAGTAAATGTTGCTCAGTGAAATTAAGCAGGAGGAAGAAACTGCAACAAAACATACATTAAAAACAATTTCCCCCTTACAGGTTGATTCACTACATTTACTGTATATACATACACACCCGTATCCAGAGTGACTTACATTTATTTTATTTTGTAGAGCTAAGCAGTTAAGGGACCTTGCTCAGGGACCCAACGGCTGTTGGGTGATGCTAGGATTTGAGTTTGTGAGCCCCTGATCAATAATCCAATATCTTAATTATTGAGCAACCACTGTCTGTCTTGACTACACAGACCATATAACCTAACTATATACCAAATATTACCTATTTGTTCCACATCACAGTGTTCCACCCGGTCTTGGGTGGATCCTGATCTCAGATTACTGTCTATCTGGAGTTTAGTTTCTCATGTACTCCCTGTGTTCATGTGGGCTTAGACTGGGTTATCTGGTTTCTTCCCACTGTCCAGAAACATGTAACTGGGCAGACTGGGTACACTAGATTGTGTTGCCCAGATCTAAAATCTTCCATGTACATCTACCCTATACATCGAGAAAGCCAAATGCAGAGAAGCTCGTCTGCGTACAAATCAACAATACAAGATCGTATGTTGCCATCTACTGTTTAAAGAATGTACTTTGCTTAATAATAAATAAAGTGAACATGGTCATGGCAAGTGAAAATGATAGTTCCATTTTTTTTAAAGAAATGTGGTAAATATGACACACAACCAAAACTGCAATCCTGATAATGTGCCCAATTATATAGTATATAATTAAAGAAATCAGTGTGTGTATATTCATTGGCTAGATGGGAGTAAAGGGAAATGACATTCCAACATATTATTCAGGCTGCTTAACATTACAGAAATATTTGGTTTAAAGTCAAATCTTTGATGAAATCATCAAATGTGATCTGAATTTAATTTGATGTTACATTCAAGCAAAAAAAGATACTTAAAATTGAAAGACGTTCAGTAGAGCAGTACACAGTAGAGCAAATAGGGTAGATGGATCAACCTTCCAACAGCTCTGTTATGATCATCAGTATGTGCTCAATAGGCAGTAGATCCCATGTTCACAGATGGCTGCCTGCTACTAATATCAAACACGTGCTTGTGTATGTTGTTTACGGTTGATCATACAACAGAAGAGTTGCCAGGCTAAATCTGATGTTTTTTTTAGTTCTGCATTACTGAGTCACTTACCTAAGCTACTTTCCTTATACACATTGTACCTGGGAATGCTGTTAAAGAAAAAAGACACACCGAATACTGACTTCCTTTAGTTTATTACTGTTTACTGCACTTTACAGTGTTTTCTTTTATGTAGAAACATCTTTATTATTTTCAAAGGCATCTTTGCTTGTGCCTAAGACTTCTGCATCGTACTGTACAGTAATTACCTGGTAAGTTTTACTAAGCGTCTTGCCTTTTTTTTGTTTTTTGTTTTTTTTGTCTGAAAAGTGCTCTGTCATGTAATGTGCTGCTTTTGTTACTGACATCCAAACACTTCTGTATAACATTTACATTTTTGTTGGAAAAGCAACAGAAATCTGCAGAAATGATGCATCCTATAATTGCATGCATTTACACATTACACAAACCAGAGAATAGTCATGGGACTAGAAATACACTGTACGTTTTTTGTCTGTTAGATAGTTTGTTTAATTTAAACCCTCTCTTGTATGATTATCAAACTGTTAACATGGCTTGTTTATTCAAGACAAACAGACAATGTGTATACACTTTGCATTAAATTCAATACGTTTCATCTGTTCACAGTTCTTGATGGTAGTTCTTGAAGCACCAAGGTATGAAACAAAACATAACTACATCAAATTGTCTTATTCATACCTGTAAACTATTCCTAAAACTGTCCCTGGTGAAACATTAGTGTTAAGGGGTCTTGTGCCATGCCTGTTTTTCATGCTCATTTTTGCATCATAATAGTCTTCCTCATTTTTACACGATAAAAGGCCTATTGTGTATTTACACACATTTATACACAAGGAAAATTGTTAAATGAATTAAAAAATTCCTTGTTTTTATTAAATGCATAAAGCATTTATTGCCCTTGTGTCCTACCAATAAGGGCAAGCTTGAGTTTTTAGTGTGTTGTTTTATAAAGCAAGAATAATATGTCTTATGAGCTTTATAAATGTTTTGTAATAGCTTATAGAAAGCATTGAAACAGAAAACAACACATACAATGCGAACAAAACACTGAAATGTGTTGCAGGAAGTGAGAGCCCTGTCCCGCACTGGGACTCGTCTGTCTCCTCTCCCGACCCGTCCGCTTTACCCATAATCCCCCGCGCCGGCACAAGATGGAAGAGGGCAACAGCTGCAGGAGAACAATGTTTTGGCAGTAAACGCTAAAAGAACTGTGCGTTTGGAGTTCATTCAGACGTTAAAAGTCGGACGTGGACATGCACGGGTGAGTGTTATTGAAGCTACACCTTCCCCCTGAGCGCAATCGTAGAGTTTTTTCGAAATGCGGCTCGTAGCAGCGTGTAAAGCCGGAGTGCAGACGGAGAGATGCGCTGCTTATCGGCGAGCATCATTGTTTCTGTGTGCGGTGCCACCATGGGCCATTTAACACCGAGCCCTGATGCTAACACTTTATTAGCTTCACCCTGATTTCTTTTTTCTTTTCCCCCTAAAATGAAAAGATAAACATTTTGCCATTTATTTTGCCCCGTTATTAAAATATTCTAACTTATTTTTTCCCTATCCAACAATGTAAACTAGAGTAGCTTTTATTATTGTGGCTATGGTTGTTCGACATCACGTTATAATTAGCTAGTTAGAGCTAAAGCAGTAGCAATGCTACTGTTATTCGTCTTAGCGCAAAAGGTTTTAATAATAAAAAAACAAACGAATTACTCAGATATCGTGATGCATTGTTGTATATTGGGTGTAGGTTTGCTAGTTTAGTAGCAGTTCGTGTTATTTGGTCAACCAGGCTAGTAAAGTCAATAGCGCGGTGCTAGCAGTGTGTTGAGCTCGGCAATGTTTTTTGTTCGATAGCTAACGCTGTCCTGGTGGCGATACATGCCTGGGTTTGGACTGAACCTGAACTAAGCTTGCTGGTGGAAACTCTTAATCACTAGTTATTTCTTGTTTCTTCGTGTATATAGAATTAAACTCTAAAACCACATCTTATAACATTTAATTATGCTGCCTGGTTCTGCTCTTGAGGTGCTAGCAAATGTTTGCTAGCTCCAAAGCTAGTCATTTAGCTAGCTGGTAATCTAGACGGAGATTGATTTGTTGACTAGCACGAGAGGTGAATAAAATTGTTTTTAATCAGATAAGATTTGGGTAAATGGTTCTTAATACAGTGAGCCTTCAACCCTGTTAAGTGTCCCGGCTCTGGGGTTGTTTGTGATGCTGGATTAACGGAGGCTAATCTCTGTGATCTCTGCGCGTTATTCATTATTTATGGAAAGGACATTAGCGTTGATTTAGCGGTGATAGCCGCTTAGCTCCCTCGACGGAGCTCAGTTAGCTGCTCGCTCTCGTGGGCTAGCTAACCTGAACGCGCACCAGCTAACCTGAACGCGCACCACAATAGATTCTGTGTGGCGAAATCAAATCCTGGCCACATCGGGTTGTTTATCCCATGTGGGAAAATAATTTTCATTAGGTTAAGGAGGCAGCCGCGTAATCCATTCATCTTTGAGATATTTACGGGCCATTTTTATTTTGTGGGGTGGTTGTGATTCTCTCTCTCTCTCTCTCTCTCTCTCTCTCCCCCCCCCCTCCATATTCAGCAATGTAAGGAAACATATCTTGCACCATTTATTTTAACTGGACGATAATGATTACTACAACAAAAAGTGAATCAGGGGTGTGGTAGTCAAATGCAGAATAATTTCACATTCCCATCAACAATAGTAATTGTGCGTAGCAGTGAAATCCCAATATTTAAGCCGCCTAAAGTTCAGCTGTCCGAGATCAGAAACAGTTGCCTCCAAAAATCCAGGGCTTCTGAATCTCCTGCTGATACAAATCTGCATGTGATAGAAAGGAGCATTGTGTCTGAGCTGGTTGTTATGGTGCTCTTTATTTATGAGCCTGTCGAAGTCATTTTCTGGTCTGTTCAGCCGTTTCTGACAGGAACACCATGCTTTTTGGGCGTAAAATAGTTTGCATGTTTGTACTGTGTAGATTTGTAAGCGATCTTGCATGATTATTTATGTCTTTGCAGTGTATCTCATCTTTTGAGCTGAATGACCATTGCCCTCTTGAGGAACCAGCCATGAGTATTATCCAGGACAAGCTAGGCAACGAGTTTCTGCGCAACAGCAGCATGGACCCCAACTTCGCCCCCAGCATGATCATGTTCAGCCATTTACCTCCAGTCACCAGCTTCACACGGCTCACCTCGCAGCCGGTGGTGCCCGATTTGCCGCAAGAGATGGTCCTGAAAAAGGAGAGGGATTCCCCAGAGCACGGTGGAGGGTTTCTGCACAGCATGGGCATAAAGCAGGAGAAGTTCAATGAGCTGGACTACCGCATCCCGCTGAATGGAACCGGCCTGGGGACAGGAGGAGGAAGGTGTTCAGACATGCTGGACATTTCGCTTGGAAGCCATCAGAACATGCTTCTGCATGATGTCAACATCAACCATGTAAGCTTAGAGAAGGAGAGGATTCTTAAATTCTTCTACGTGGTTAACCTAGCAAAACTACATGGATATACCTAGCATTCTTAAAGTCTTGTACAAGAGCTTGCTGGCTGCATTTGGCTTGCCTCTTCATGTTCCATGCAGCTTAGTTGTATTATTATTGTTTTGACAGCAGCTTCCTGGAAGATTAGGGAAGGATCCAAAAGACTCCACACACAGAAAAGGACGGAGGGCAAATGGGGAAGGAACAGAGGGCCGAGGCAGACGGAAGAGAGGGGATTCCACAAAGGTGCTCATCCTTTAATTTTTTTTCACACTCCCATTTACAGAAGCCTTTGGGTATATTTAACCTAGAAGATATGTGGAAAGAAAATATAATGACTGACACTAATGGACTAGTTTCCTCTTGTCTCTCTTGCACAGTCAGTGATGCTGGATGGAGAGGGAGGACCCCTTTCTCCTAGCTCCAAACCGCACATCTGTGAACACTGCAACGCCGCCTTCCGCAGCTCCTACCACCTGCGCCGACATGTGCTCATCCACACAGGTAAGAGACTTTCACTGCCAGCCCAGTGTCCTGAAGACATGATTTTGCTGAGATGCTGAATGGGACAGTTGATTAACACTTTGAACCCATGTTTCTGATTGCTCAGGGGAGCGGCCTTTTAGGTGCAGTCAGTGTAACATGAGCTTCATCCAGAAGTACCTGCTGCAGCGGCATGAAAAGATCCATAGTGGTGAGTCTGCATACTGGCTCGCATATCACCCTTTTTTGTTTTTTGTTTGAAAGACTTTAAGGTGCTTTAAACTGTATTTTAGGAATGTTTATTCTTACAGCTTCATCAGATGCATTTTTCATCTGTAAACGTAGCAAATCTTAAGTCATTCCATGTATAGTGGGATGATCCTTCTATTATATTTTGTACAGGGACTGTGGTACGAGCTGTATTCCATGCTCTGTATGCAGTACCTGTGCTTCTTTAAATGCATATGCATAGTTTTAACAACTAAAAAGTGGAGGTATGGGATCTCTGGATTTCACACACAATAACAAAATCAAGTGTGTAAATCAAGCAAAGCATCAAGAGAGTCTTCTTGAAATGGGCTTTTTGGGTATTTATGTCTTCTGTGTTTTTAAAAGAAGCTTCAGAAATGGGTCTGGAGTAAATTGGTAGGTGCAGTATACAAATGTTAGTGTTTTCATAGGGAGGAGTGTTGGAGTTACTTATTCTGGCTCAAACCTGTCCCACTGGATAGATTAGAATTTGGAAATGCAGTTACATACAGAATTACTGACAAAACTGAAGAAAAAACTAGTTGGAGACGAAGCTGTTTGAAAATCTAATAGCATGATTATAGTGACCATAATTATCAGTATTATCGCAGTATTGTTAAAAAAAAAAACTGCTGAAAAAGTTCAGAAAGTACTGATACGCAAAGTCACTTCAAGTTTTATACTGAAAAGCACAAATAAAATGAACACTGCACTTTTTGTTTCCATAAATATTAAAATATGAATGTGTCCTGAAGATATGAATGCCTTATGTAAGCATATGAGGACTATATCAAATGCTTCAGCATTAAAGGTGGCACTATGTGGCCGTGAGAGGTAACCGCACTTTGTGTGTGTTGCAGATAAGAAAACAGCAACCAGAAAGACATTTATTTACATTCTATTCTCAGGAGCTCAACTATTTCCTGAACTTCTGCTGTCACTTCATAGTTCCACTGGGAAATCGATACAGAAAATGTTTCAAGAAAATGCAAACATATAGAGAATTCATTCTTAATAGCAAATGGGGATTCAGCTAGCTCTGAGGCTGATCACCACCACACTTGTGATAATGTGTAGTGTTTTTCAAGAGTAATTATCATTGAAAGCTTCAGTTTACATTACTGACAATCTATGAACAAGTTCTACAGACAAGCCATGATATTTTCCCCCATTCTGAAGTCCTCACATTATGAATTGTGATAACATTGAAGGAGTAGTATGTAGGATTTAGGGGCATCTATTATGAAAAATGGAATACAGTGCTAAGTATTTATTAGTGTGTAATCACCAGTAACTATGAATGAGCCTTTCATATTTGTATGGGATTGTCTTCCATCGAGGCCACCATGCTGCACTGGTGCAGTAACTCATTCCAATCAATTTATGTCAGCATGCTGCGTTTTTCTTTCCCCTGCTCACATGGAGTGCAGTACTGATTCACAGCCAAGCATCCACTTCAGCATAAAATGTCGCTATCTTCGGTTGATGCTTGACGGTATTTAATGTGTTTTTCAAAGCACTGTAATTAAGCAGGACCTTAATAATAATTACAGTTATCAAAAACAGTAATACTAAACATCAGGGAATTTATTGTGGTTTACCATGAAACCAGTAACCATTTCATCCCTACAGTAAGTGAAGTCTATGCAGTGCAAAGCTGCCCTATAACTTAGTACAGTGCAGAATTGCAACACACCTACCAAGCAGAACTGCAGACTCGCAGTCTTTATTGAGATTTCACCACAACAATCTTAAGTTCTGGTAACTATTAAGGGTGTACAAAACAAAAATCATGTAAGCAAGAAAAAAAAATCCTATTCATTTCATCATCCACTCCTATTCATTTGATCATCCACCTTTTCCTCAACCCTTTGGAGTAATCCAGTCATGTCTGAGTTCTCCTGGAAAAGAATAAATGGGTTCAACTCCCTTTTGTCTTTTAATGTATGTGAACTGGCAAACAGTTGGACATTTCACAAATCCACTGACATTTCAGCACTTTGTGCCAAACGTCATGAGAGAATTGTCAGGTAGTTGAAAGACAATGTTTCTCAGTGTAAGGTTGTAAAGAGTTTAGGTCTTTCACCATCTACAGTTCATAATATCTCAAATTTGCTGGATTTTTGTTGAAACTTGCATTGAGGGCAGGGGTGGCTCAATGGTTAAGGTGTTGGGTTACTGAACAGAAGGTTGAAGGTTCAAGCCCCAGCACCACCAAGCTGCCACTGTTGAGCCCTTGAGCAAGGCCCTTAACCCTCAACTGCTCAGTTGTATAAATGAGATAAATGTATGTCACTCTGGATAAGAGTGTCTGCCAAATGCCATAAATGTAAATGTAATGTAAATGCTGTAAAAGTGTAAAAGTCAGGGGAACCCTCTGTGCATAAAGACCAAGTAGAAACCACTGCTGAATGTGCGTGACCATCGAGCCCTCAGGCAGTATTGTTTGAGCAACCATCATGCTAGTGTGATGGACATAGCCACACGGGATTGAGAGTACTTTGGAAAATCATTAACACAGTCTGCTGCTGCTAGAAATGCAACCTGAAACTGTAAGAGGAAGCCATGTATTAATTTTACGCAGAAATTCTGGCAAGCTTTCTGGGCCCAAAGTCATCTGAGATGGATCGAAAGACAGTGGAAACACGTTCTGTGGTCAGATGAGTCCACAGCTTGTTTTTGGGGAAAAATGGATGTCGACTGTTACCAGCAAAAAGTGCAAAAACCTGCGATCTGTAATGTCATGGGGGTGCATAATTGTCCACACTATGGGTGATCTGCATATATGTATGTGAAGTCCAGATCTGTCTCCGGTTAAAAATGTATTGTGATTCATGTAGAGGAGAATCAGACAACAGTGACCATGGACTGTTGTGCAGCTCAAGTCTTGTACACAGCAAGCATGGGCAAAACTGCAACAATTAGTATCTTCAATGATGAAAATGTGTAATTAAATTAAAGGTGTCGTGACCCAGTGGTAAACATGCCTCTGTCAAACTTTTGAGTGTATTGCAGGCATCAGTTTGTATTTGTTAATTTTTTTTCTCTAGTTAAATACTGATGCTGTTGAAATGACCCAAATGCACAAATATGCTAGTGAAGTACATGCACAACTGTATTTCTTTTGTAACAGGGGAAAAGCCATTCAGCTGTGACCAGTGTAACATGCGCTTCATTCAGAAATATCATATGGAGCGACACAAGAGGACACACAGTGGAGAAAAGCCATATAAATGTGATACTTGCCAGCAGGTAAGAGTGACCTTACTTCTAGTGCATCTCAACATGCTTTTAATGATTAATAATGCTTATAACGAATTTATCTCTAAATATATCCCTAAAGTTGCCCTTTATTTAATCTTAAACTCATTTCCTTACTCTTAAACACTTTCCTTATCTGTCTGCAGTATTTCTCTCGTACTGATCGTTTATTGAAGCACAAGAGAACCTGTGGAGAAGCCATAAAGAAGGGTTTGGACCCAGGGATGCTAGACCTTGGAGATGAAGACCTGGGACAAGGCAGCTACCTACACACTCAGGGAAATGCCAGTGCACCAGCACGCAAGAGAGGCAAGTCCAAAAATGGTGAAGGTGGAGAGCGGCGGAGGAAAAAGACCGTAGCATCAGGAGCAGGCCAAATGGTCGGCCTACAGGGCTACACCATGGACATGGCCACTGGCTCTGGGGCGTCGTCTTCAGTGTTGGGGAACATGGCAGACACCAGCATGGCAAACCAGCATGTTCGCACTCCCAAGCTTGCCTTTAAGAAAGGTGGACGCAAGGGTGGGGACAAGAGCCTGCACTCAATGGGTGAGGCTGGCTCAAGCTCAGCTCTTCATGAGCAGAAACTGTTACCTCCTAAATCCAATCCAATGGATCTGCCAGGACCAGGAGGTATGGATGGTCTAGGTCTCCTCCAGAGTTCCTCAGAGTCAAAGCAAGGTGGCACAAGCAGCAACTATGACGATGCCATGCAGTTTCTGAAGAAAAGGAGGTACTTGCATGCGGCAAACAGTAGTGGTGGTGGTGACTATGGCTCAGTTCACCTTCCTCCTCAGCAGACGGTTATCCAGGGTGGCATTGGTGAACCCACACTGGCGTTACTGGACACATCACCTCTGGTCAGTGTTGACAACAAACATGACAAGTCGGGCATCCCAGATGAGGTATTGCAGAGCCTGCTAGATCACTACTCCCATAAAGCTGATGTGACTTTTGACCTCTCAGAACCACACCATGTGGAGCTGCATGCTGCTTCAGCAACACCTGAGCTGGGAGCAGACGAAAGCTCCTCCAATGGCTCGGGCGACAAGAGCGGCGTCATGAATGAGTATTCCAAGTTCCTGCTGCAAACACTGGAGAGGACCAGCCATGGCGGTAGTGGCATCTTTACATTCTTTCCGGAGAAGCACATGTATGCTTCTTCTCCTCTTGAATGTACCTTTGGCCAGGCTATCTCCTCCCCTCACGGTCCCTCATCCACTTCTGTGCTACCAAAGCCCCATTTCAGCATGCTGGTGGGCTCGCAGTCTCCCGCTCATGCATCGCCTTCCTCTCAGCAGGCCTTTCACCTGAGTGCCCTGGAGCCCTCTGCCCACCAGCAGCTCACGCCATCTCAAGAGCTCACTGAGCAGTTGGACTCCCAGGAGCTTGCTAACAGCAGTGGCCAGAAGGAGCAGCAGGTGAAGAATGGCAATGCCACCAGTGTGACCAGCAACGGCAGTGGCTCCACCTCTGTCTACTCCCTATCTTCCCCTCCTGATCTGACAGCCCTGGAACCATCAAAGGAGGTGGACATGCGCCCCACATTTCAGATCGAGAACTTTGCTCAGGCATTCGGCTCCCAGTTCAAATCAGAGCGCCGGACCCCTCTGGCGTACAGCTCTGACCCCCAGATCGTTGTTGTCGAGGTTGACCCCCGAATATCACGGACTCCCGTGTCGGAATTCTCAGGGTATACCAGTCTGTTAGCTGAAGTAAATGAGCCAGCTAGCTCAGGAACCAAAACCCCCACAAGCCAAAGCTACAGGTAAAGGTTTTGGTAGCTGACCTAACCCTGCAGTTTGGGACAAGGACTTTCCCCAGTGCCCCCAACCCCAATTCCCTCTTTTATAAAGCAAGATAAAAATATTAATTATTACACTGCCATTAATTGTTAATACTCTACCAGGGAAGGTCTACCTGACCTCAAATGCAATTTTTTGATATTCTTCTTTTTTAATATGTATTTTAGTTCCTCATTTTATTAGTGTAGTCATTTCCATGATTAGAGGGTAGTTAATTGCTGGCTTGACTTTTCATAAACCCTGTGTTTTAGCAATCAAGATAGAATTGTAAAATAGATGAAGATGATCTATAGTAATAACTATTGTCAGGGTGTGGCCCAGTATTCAGTGGCAGAAAATGTCGGCCTATTGTCTGTTACAATAATTGAAAGTATTACTCAGGAAAAAGCATTTTTTTTTAAATAATTAGGTGCAACTAGCACTGCTGTTTTTTTTTTTGTTTGTTTGTTTGTTTTTTAAAACAAGTATAGTTTAAAACTACAGTGAATCTTTTTTTGTTTTCTGAAATTCCTTGAAGAAAAAAATCAAATCCACACTCAGTCTACCTGTTCAGCTGATCACACTGGTGAATCCTTTCCACTACTTGTACATAGGCAGAGATTATGGTACTTTGTACATGTGAAAACACTTTGCATACTTTAATCACTAAAGGACAGGCATAAAACACGATTGTGAACCTAAATGCACACGCTCAGTCCCATGCGAATGGCCATGGAAAGCTGTCTGCGTGTGCAAGTCTTTTAGTAGCATCTTTACAGCTACTGCAATGTGGCCTCAGGGTTTGTCATACACGGGCTGATTTATACTTCTGCATCTGCAAATCAGTGAACGTGTGTGGATGTCCTGTAAAAACATTCGCTTAGGTGTCTACCACTACAGTAGAGGGCAGCATTGCATGTAGCAAACCAGTACATTCTGAACTTGAATCAAAGAGGAGAGCCTCATGCTTCACTGTAGACAAGATCATGGATGGAAGTAGGAAAGCACTGGAGGCTGTTAAGAGGTGTTGTTTTTACATTGTACTTGATGACTTAATGGTAATATTCTGCTGAAATGTCTTTAGCTTATTCATTTAATAAAAACTCTGGAAATTTGACCCAGGATTTTGCCCTCTCTCCCCTATAATTCACTGTCACTAATTATGTAAAGTATAGAGCTGTCCCAAACCAGCCATTACTGTATATGCTTTCCTGCTCAGCCAGTCAGTGTCATGCACAACAGATTGTCATGAGGCATAGTATTTCTGTTGGATCCCCCTCAAGCTACACTTACCCGTGAACCATTTCTCCTTGTCTCAAAGCTTTGCAGAAGTATAAATCAGCCATAAATCATACTCCATTGTTAAATGTCGGCTCTCATCCCTTTTTATTTCTCAAGGAATCATATTAGCACTTTTACCACTGAAGACAAAAACTGTTGAATTACAAATACATACATGCTTTTGTTCAGAGGAAAGCTGTGATGTTTTTTTTTTTTTTTTAATGGAAATGGGTGTTTATTGCTCGGGGCTTTTTTTTTAATATATAGCGGGATGGGAGGGTTATTAGCATGATTTGTTTTAGTAATGCTATTGACATGGATGCCATACCAATTTTTGTGCTGTGGAGCCTTGGGTGTAAGTACAGGGCCTCTTTGTATTCAAAGTGTATTTAAGTATTAAGTTGATATTTTGAGTGAATAGCTGCATTTGGAATTCTACCTCTCAAATTACAAATTTGATGCCTAATGGACAAACATGCAAACTTCCCTTTCGAGGTCTTGCTTGGAGAACCATCCAAGTTGTGGACTCATGCAAATCTGAATTTTTTTGGACCTGAACAACGTTTAACCTTTTTTGTTAGCCATGAAATCAGGAATTATACAGCCTGAGGAGACTCGTGAATCTGATCACCATGTTACCCCTCACAAATGCAATCTTTGCTGTGCCCGTGAAAGGAGCAGGAAGAGTCCTGCGTCTTCCTTCCACGTCTCCTGCTCCTAGCCAGCATGAACGGGACCCAGCTATTGGCCTCAGTCCCTTCACAGAGAGCTGCTGACTCTGCTCAAAAACTAAATGCTGCACTCCAAACTTGTCCCATACTTTCATAAAATGAAAAAAAAAAAAGTGGCAAAAAGAACACAATTGACCTTAATATACCTCATATCACTGTATACACGACAAAACCAGGGACGTGTTTCATGTAGCCTACATAGTGGTAATATTGTAGTGTACATCAGCCATATTGTAGAACCATATAATGCCACCTGTGTTTACGATTATCATTCATGTTGGTCTGTTGGAATACATTTTTTTTTGTCTGTTAAGCAATTTTGCCAAGCAGTGTTTCCTTGTAGATTTTTTCGCCCTTAGGATTTCCTGAATTTGTTCTATGTTTCTCCCCTTATTTTCTTACTTGCCATAATGTGTTTTGATATGATCTCTAGAAAGATTTTGTTTACAGTAATGTACAAAACACTAAAAAATGTGTTTTCTTTCCTGTTTGATTTTTTTTTTGTCTGATGCATGATATGAAGTTTTTTGTATGGCTTTTTTCTGATCACAATTGCACCATTTTTTTATTTGTAGCAGATGTGTCCTCATCTTTGAGCTTTTTTGTGACTCTACAGGGCTGAACATGTCAGATGACTTTATATGATTAGATAAGCCAATAAAACCTTTTGTTATGAGAGCTTTTCAGTGTAAATATCTGCTATGGCCTTCTAACGACTCGACAAACCATGTACAGGGGTTAGACAATGAAACTGAAACACCTGTAATTTTAGACCACAATAATTTATTAGTATGGTGTAGGGCCTCCTTTTGCGGCCA
>JAOVVG010000054.1:16097105-16107655 GCA_028566375.1 Leptodoras nelsoni | reverse complement strand
GGATGCTGGTGACTGGACATTTTTGGTTGGTGGACTATTTTCAGTCCAGCAGTGACACTGAGGTGTTTAAAAACTCTTGCAGCACTGTTGTGTCCGATCCACTCACACTAAGAATGATCCACCACCCAAATAGTACCTGATCTGTTCTGGTCCTGTGGGGGACTTGACCATTAGAGAACAGAATAAAGGGGATGAACAAAGTATGTAGAGAAACAGATGGACTATAGTCTGTAATTGTAGAACTAGAAAGTGCAGCTATAAGGTGAGTGGAACTGAGAAAATGGGCAATGAATGTAGAGAAAAGGAGGTGGTCATAAGGTTATGCCTGATCAGTGTATATTCACCTGAAAAACAGTATATTTTTATTCATGACCATAACCAGTCATGCACAGTGGGTGGTACTGTTGATTTTCTGGCTGGATGGCCAGTGTTCTCTCTGCTTCGATTTTTCTTTTTGTAGTTCTGGTTTCCCTCCCCCAGTTCAAAGATATGAATGTAGAGAAAATGAGGTGGTCATAATGTTATGACTGATCAGTGTATATTTTTATTAAAATGTATGGTTATTTCTTTTTAGAAATATGAATAGTTAATTCTCATTTGTTTTTCAAGCTAAATTTATTTTAATGAGTAATTTATACATAAAACACGCACTTTCCCTCAAGATTAAATTGTTTTCATTTAGACCCTAGTGCTTGGCCCATGTGGCAACTTTAACAAGTGTTTTGGCTCTGTCATGAAGCTGTGCTTTTCTTGGTCACTAAATCACTCCATGTGTTTTTTCATGGTGTTAATGTTTTTATTGTTATCATAATTTCATAAATTTTTATTGTAGACTGGTGGTGTATGTGTGCATAAAAAAGCTTCTCATTTCTCATTGGTTCATTTCTTTGTCATTCAGTTCAGTTCTTGGAAGAGTTGGCAGTAAAATATATAAAAAGAATTATGTGGCATAGAACAAGATTAATGCTGTGTGTGTATAATAATCTATTTAATATTATTTATTTAACATCATGCTTTGCATTCATGTATGGAACAGTTAGCATTTCACACTCATCAGTGGGGGAACTTACTATCGACAAACATACATGTTTTTGGACTGTGAAATGAAGCCCACACAGACACAGGGAGAACATGCAAACTACATACAGGGAGGAGCCAGCCCCTAGACCCAGGACCTGCTTGCTGGGAGACAGCATTGCTACCCACTGCACCACCCAGTAGAGACACATTTTAATTGCTTAACTTCCTTTTGCTTGATCATTCTCTGCCTTTCCTGTCAGTTAGAAATATCTGAAAATAATTGTACATGAAGTCAAAAATAAATACTTTATTTCTGTTTTATATAAACTTGCATTTTCTCAAGTTAACAAGCGATATCTTTTTCTGTAAAAAATTAATTAATCTCCAATTAGTGCATGCATAACAGTTGGTGGCGTTTGTCCAGGAAAGCATGATTGGTTCAGAAAATCAAAATCTGTAACATACTTAAATCCTTGCTTAGTACTGATGTATTGCTCTAAAGGCAAGAAAGTGAGTTGGCATTCTGTAATATGACTCATCCTTATTTAAGAAAAAGGTACTATCATTATGTGCTCTCATTGCAGGACCCGACGGACATGGCCCACAATCAGAAAATAGCTTTGGACCATGCAATGTCAGGAGAACTGTCCTGAATCAAAGCGATATAAATTACTACACTGTGGATTATGAATTAAAGATTAAAGCTTAAAGACTCCTTTATTGATCCCTCTTATTTGGGTGATATAGTAGACAAAACGATAATTACTATGTTATGCCTAACTGCAAAAGAGACACTCCATCCACTAGTGATGTGCACTGACTAGTGTTATGGAATGTAATGAAAATGACAGTGTAAGACAGCAGCAGGTATAAAACTTGGAGGGCTAATAGGATTATAGACAACAACAGTGCAACAGTGGGATATGGTATAATTATTGTTATATAATATATGATACAAAAGTAGTAGAATATTCAACAATACATACAATAATAATAATAATAATAATAATAATAATAATAATAATAATAATAATAATAGTGTGCTTGTAAACAATAGTGTGTATGTGATCTACACATATGCTATACACATATGAGTGCTGTGTGTACAGAAAGTCCAGTGCAGTAGAAAGATGTGGAAAAAATCTAGAGTGAGGAGGGAGGGCTCAGCTATTGTTCTGCAGTCTGATTGCTATGGGTACAAAGGAGCGTCTGAAGCATTCTGTCTTACACTTTGGTGGAATGAGTCTATGACTAAATGAACTGCCTAGATGCCACAGTTCCTCATTGAGAGGGTGAGAGGGATTGTCCAGGATTGATTTGATTTTGTCCTTCATCCTCATCTGAACCACTGTCTCCAGACTGTCCAGTTCCAGCCACACCACAGAGCTGGCTTTCCTCACCAGTTTATTCAGAATAATTCTGAATATACATTACACCAGCTACTTGGATTTGTTTTCATTTTAAAGAGAAACTGTTTTGATAAATTTTTTTGTTGATTTAAGATTTCATATTCAACTTTTCATTGACCAGATTTTACTTTATCCACTCACTGGTCACTTTATTAGGAACATCATATGAATCCTGCATACACATTTGCTCTCAGAGCAGCCTCAGTATTTGTGGCATTCTTTTCAGATTTTAGTCCATGTTAATATGATTGCATCACATTGTTGCTGCTGATTCTGTGCTGTGACTCTCCCATTCTACCACATCCCAAAAGTGTCCTACTGGATTCATGTCTGGGGAATGGGAAGGCCACTGAAGAACACAGAACTCACTGTCATGTTCATGGAACCAGTCTGAGACAACATGTTCTTTTTGACATGTTAGAAGCATTTATTATAAGATAATTTAATATAACAGCTTCAGCTTGTTGTTCGAAAATCCTTTTGGAAATACTTAACCCTGCCCATCTGGTATGCTCAACATCACTGAGATCACAGTCTCCCCCTTTTTAATGTTTGATGTGAACATTAACTGAAGCTCTTGACCTGTATCTGCATGATTTTATGCATTGCTCTACTGACACAATTGGCTAATTGGATAAATGCATGAACAAGTTGAAATGAGTGAAATGTTCCTAATAAAAGGACAGGTTAGTGCAACCCCTCCGTTTGTCCATATTGTTTGAAAACTGTTGCAAGGAACTTTCTAACAAGCCTAACACCATGTCTCTAGGTTAGAGAGTAAAGACTGGAAGATCTGGATTGATGCATCAGTTAACAAGCAATCATGAACTGCTTATTATCAGTTATAATTAAGTTATAAACTGAGTATTATTGAGAAAGGACAGACAACTGATATGTAAAAATAGTTCACATTTTTTAACTGTTAAAACAGTTTAGCAAGCTGATTTGCTGATTTGCCTGAAAGACATATCATTTGGAGGCTATTAAATTGAATTGAATTTTATCATGCAGTATAAAAACAGTGATATTGTCAAATATTATATTTCTTGCATTAACTGTTGCAATCAGATCATATTGTGTGAAAGCCTGAGGTTTATGGCACTTTCACAAAGAAAACATAGAGTATGTAGTACCTATAAGAGAGTCATGACTAATAATGCATGAAGATGCACACAATGCATACACACACCTATGCCTCTTTTTCTATCCAGTTTTCTTGGCAATTTTTACTACAATTATTACCAATCAGCTATAACCTTAATATCACGCACAGGTGAAGTGAATAACCTTGTTTAACTCGTTACAGCAGCATCTTTCAAGGAGTGGGATATACAATGCTTTCAGAAAGCCTTCAGACCCTTTCTTTTTTTCATATTTTGTTATGTTGCAATCTTGTGCTAAAGAAAATTATACAATACCCCCATAATGACAAAGTGAAAACAACTTAACTCAGTACTTAGTTGAAGCCCTTTACAGCCATTTTTCACTGCAGATCCTCTCAACCTGACAGAAGCTCTGACAGGTTGGAGGGGGACAGTTGGTGGACAGCCATTTTCATGTCTGTCCAGATATTTTGGTTTGTGGGTTCAAGTGAAGGCTCTGTCTTGGCTGTGTGCTTAGGCTCATTGTCTTGTTGTTAGCTGAACCGTTAGCCCAGTCTGAGGTCCTGAGCACTCTGGGTCAGGTTTTCATTAAGAATATCTCTCGCCACCGCTCCCAAAGGTTGCATGAGCCGCATTTTGAAAAGAGGTGGCGGCTAACGTCATGTGTATTGGAGGAAGCACGCGAAGGCTTTGCCCTCCCGAACTGGCAGTTCGTCGTGACAAGGGGGGAAAATCACTGAATGAATTGAGGCCAAAAAGTTCAATCTTGGTTTCATCAGACAAGAGAATCTTTTTCACACAGTCTAAGAATCCTTTAGGTGCTTTTTTTGCAAACCCCCAGTGAGTTTTCATGTGTCTTTTGGCCACTCTGACATAAGGCCCAGATTGGTGGAGTGCTGCAGTGATGGTTGTGATGGTCTTCTGGAGGTTTCTCCAATCTGAACACAGGATCTTTGGAGCTCTGTCAGAGTGACCATTGGGTTCTTGGTCATCTCTCTTACCAAGGCCCTTCTCCCCTGATTACTTAGTTTGGTGGGGCCAAACTCTAGGAAGAGTTGTTCCAAACTTCTTCCATTTAAGAATTATGGAGGCTACTGTGCTCTTGGAAACTTTCAGTGCAGCAAATTTTTTTGTAGCCTTCTCCAGATCTAAATCATGTCTCTGAGCTCCACAGGCAGTTCTTTCCTCCTTATGGCTTGGGTTTTGTTCTTATATTCTCAAGGTGTAGAAACATCTCAAAGATGATCAAGAGAAATGGGAGGCCCGCAAAGCTAAATTTCAAGTGTCATAGTCAAGGGTCTGAATATTTGTCCACATGAAATTTTTGCTTTTCCTTTTTAATACATTTCATTTTCTCATTATGGGGAATTAAGTGCAGATTGAGGGAAAACTTGAATTTTTTTTTAAGCACAAGGGTTTGAAGACTTTCTGGGTGTATTGTATTAGGCAGCATGCAAACAGTCAGTTCTTACAGTTGGTATGTTGGAAACAGAGAAAATGGGCAAGCATAAAGATCTGAGCAACTTTGACAAGGGTCAAATTGCGATAGCTAGATGACTGGGTCAGAGCATCTATAAAATATGAGGTCGTCTTGGGTGTTCCCAGAATGCAGCATTTGTATCTACTGAAAGTGGTCCAAGGAAGGATAACCAGTGAACCACTCACTTATGTGCATGTAGGGAGTAAAAGCAAGCCCGTCTGTTCTGATCCCACAGAAGAGCTAATGTATCACATACTGCTGAAACATTAATTATGGCTATGATGTAAAGGAGTCAGAACAATACAGCAAAATATTACTGTGCCTACAGTATATCTGCACAATCAGAAAAAACTGCAAAACTGGCAACCCTCTCTAGCCAATTCTCCTTAGCCTCTGTCTGCCCAGACAACAAACAAAAATATTTTTTTAATCAACTCCAAGTGTTTCACTAAGTCAGACCCAGTTTTGTGATGGAGGTTTAAACATGGGGACATGGGGCTGTGTTTGATTGAAAGAGCTTGAATGTGAAGTTAAGGGCTGGAGGTGGAGGAACAGCAGAGATGCACAATAGAGATACACATTGCATCCACTTCCCATCAGCTCTCCCCAATGAAAGGGCTAGTGGGGGATGGTGGTAGAGAAAGAAACAGATGAAGGCTAGGCTAAAAGCTGTATATGTAGAGAAAAGAGAGAAGGGGAGGGGGAAGGGAGTCACAGCAGTCGAGTAGGCATCGGCAAAGCCCTCTCACTGGATAGAGTCAGTAGAGCAGTCACTGTTACAGCGCAACACAGGGAGCTTCCATCCGAAGAAGAAACACCCCCTTACACAGACGTGCACATATACAGAGACACAGCAAGGCACAAGGCTGGCAAGGTAAGAGATGTGGGGGCTTTTCCCTCTGGCATGGTTGGCTTTTGTGTATAATCTGATTTAGAGGCAGAATGAGCAGCAGGGTTTCAGCTTATGAAATAATCCTACAATGTGTTATCGGTTGGCTCGCTTTTTGATGGAGCACAGAAAAGAGACCCTGGCAAAATGTCTCTATCAGTTACTGAGGTATAGTAGTGTGTCCATGGTTTCTGTAGCCATCATCACTCATCAGCCTTCACCTGGTCTGAAGATAATGGAACTGAACTAATGATCTGATTTCTCATGGAGGGAGTATAAAGATTACGTAGCTGCAACAGTCACTCCTCACTCATGCATTCTTTTTGGTCCTTATCATGCCTTGATCATTTTTCATGCCTTGGAGTTTCAGCGTAGCAGAGTGTGGAAATATGCATGTGCATGTGCAAGTGCATGCTTTCAAGGATGTGATGTATGTTAGAGTGTCAGTGACAGCTGAAGTGCAGACATTGGCAGATATGCAATCTATTTTGTTGCCTGTCTGAAGATGACAATATATCTTTGTAGTGTAACAGGATGCTTGCATGCACACAAACGCACATGCACATAGAAACATAAAGGAAAATATGACCATATGAACAAAGAAAGCTTTCAGTGCTAATGAGAAACCAGAAGAGGGTGGTGGTGGTGATTGCGGAGGGGACAGATGGTGGCAGAGTGATGGCAACATGACCTTCTGATGCTCACCTCAATGCCACTTATGAATCACTCATCAGGAAGCCCTCTTGGTGCCAATGGACAGATCAGGAAGGATAAGAGGACCTTTCAAACTAAGTCTTATGGGTTAACTGAACAAAAATATATATGTGTGGTAGTTTAGTGATTGATCCCAAAATATAGAGAGATAACAAAAGAGAAAAAGAGAAATGCTGCACATCGTAACATGACTAAAATTGATCAGTACTTGTTGATGATTACTGAGGATTTTAGGTATGAGGTGCTGAAATGCAAGTCTATCCAAAGTAAGAAACCATAAGCTGTATTTGTAACACGATGGCTTGCAGATGCTCTCTGTGTAATCCTTTTATTACACACTGGAATATCTGAGAGACAGACAGAGAGAGAGAGAGAGAGAGAGAGATGGATTAGTGTGGTTGGAATGTCTACACCAAATCTGCACATGGATGGACATGGTCAGGATGGAGAAATGCTGAATAAGCTCAAGCCACAAACATTAGGCTACTAATGAAACAATGTGGATGGATATTGTCCAGATATTGTCTGACTAATTCTCTGTATTTTATAGCTTGCCTTAAATCATTTATGAACTTCACTAAAAACAAGAGCCTACATTTTTTGGATTATTGAGCCATCTGCCTTCACTTAAAACAATCTGAATAAAACTCATGGAACAAAGCATGAACATTGTTAGCGTTTATGCTGTAGATTTATGAAAAAAATTAGAGCTCGGACTAGCAGCCAAGTGCAGCCAATACTGCCCCAAGGAAATTTTGTGTACAGCACATTAACATTCTGACTTTATCCTTCCTGACTTTATCCTTCCTTGCATGTGGAATACATGTCTGTCTTTGACTCTCCAGCAACAGGGAGATGTTGTTATAATCAGGCCCAGTAAATGTGTTACCTGTGGTCAAGGTGATCTTCCATCAAACTCATACTGTTTGAGTGTAGTGATTGCATGATAAGAGCCTGATAAGAGCATAAGAGCAAGAGTATAAAACAGTGACTGCTGTGGATTCAGAGGTTGCTAATAAACAAAAAAAAAAGTTTATGAGCTGTAATAGTTTATGACCTGCAAAAGTCATTCTGCATAAAAAGGAGTGATAAAATGTTGATTAGGACTTGGGAGGACTTGGGAGCATTTTTAAAGTGATCATGTTTCTCCTGACTGCACACATGCACTTGTACACGTACATGCTGACGACAAGCACAGAATATACCCTTTAGAAAATGGTTTATTTATTTTTTCATTTATTTATTTATAATACACTTTTGTGTTTTTTTTCTCAACATTTTGCTTTCTTACAATACAACAGTGTTCCATAAAACTGGACACAGAATCGGTAAATAGTTCAGACACAACAGCCAGTATTAGAAAAAACATTTCTCTTTCTCCTTGTGTATTACAGGACTGTCAATCAGCTCATTCTCAGTGACAGACTGAAAGGAGAGAGTGAAGATTTGAGGGAAAACAGCTGCTGTCTACTTTCCTATGTGTCTTGTGTTTTAATGAGAAGCCATGCCTGTCCTTTCACCCAACACAGGTAAGAGCTTCATGCTAGTGATGTTCCTTTCCTTACTTCTTTGAAAACAGATATCAATCTTGTTTGTTCTCCATTTCTGGAGTCCTTGCTGGCCAACAAGTAAGGTAATGTACTACTGTTTTTCCATCCTTTGTCCAGGTCTGCACGAGATGTTAGCGTTGCTCACGTCTCAGCTGCACCCTGGAGCAAATCACAAAGAGGACTTGGTGTTCCTCCGAGAGGTTTTTAGTGAGAGGAGCCTTGGCTACCTAATGAAAGTGTGTATAGTGTCACATTTTGCATGCCCCTGTATGCATGTGTATGTGCGTATTTAAGGTTGGCCCTGACTGTTGAATGTTTGCTTTGCTGTAGATTCATGAGCGCCTCAGGCAGTACGAACAGCAGAGTCCAACGCCTGTGCTCCACAGTGCTGCCTGCATAGCAGAGGATGTAAGTGTGTGGTTTTCTGCCCCGCATTCCTTTTATAAAGGTTCCACAGCTCCAGGTGTTGGACCTGGAGGTAGGAGAGGTGTCAATAGTTCCAATAGTTTTATGGGTCTTGGATCATTTTCAGTGACATGTACAGTAAAACTTAGCAGGTTGACGAACAAAGCCAGAATGCCATGGTCACAGTTCTACTACTGTTCCCCAGTGTTTCTGAATATTTCTGAGGACATGGGGTAGAATTTACACTTATTTAAAAAAGAAATTCCAGGTTAGGTCACACCTACTGGGGATTTATCTGTATGACAGACTGTATATAAATATGTATAAATACTAAACTTTGTATTTGAAGCCCTAAATAGCTACAGGTTCAGATACAGATAGTACAGCTGTATTAGACCTCTACAAGTCATTAATTAAATATCTTATATGTGTATCAGTGATGTCCAGTCGTATCCATGGCTCCTACTTAGTTGGAATAAAAATTTGCAGAAAAGACTGGCCATCCATGAATTTGATAAGATTCATTAACAAAGATATCATTCCTGCTTTTAAATTCCCACATGGTTAACTGCATTATGGCTGGAGACAGCTATTATAGGCACATGATGTGTCTGACAGGTGGCTGAGGAGCTGCAGAATGGGCCACTAGAAGGAGATGAGAAGGAGCTGCTTATGCTTCTGACTACTCCACATGTCAAGGTATATGCATACACTTACATGTCCCTTTATTTCCTAAACTGCTGGTGGCTCGGTGGGTAGCTCTGTCACCTCACAGCAAGAAGGTCCTGGGTTTGGTCGCAGATGGGAGTGGTCTGGGTCTACCCTGTGTGGAGTCTGCAAGTTCACCCCATGTCCGCTTACTCTGGGCACTACAGTTTCCTCCCAGGACATGCAGTTAGGTGAATTGAACATATAAAATTGCCCAGAAAAACTTGTGTATTGATGTAACCTTATGTCTGTCATGCATAGCCTCTAATGCTGAATTGAAATGCAAAAAAACTAACAAACAATTTTCCTAATGTCTACTTTATATTATATAAATTATCAAAGCTGTTCAACCCAGACAGATATTTTACCACCAGGATACCTTTCTGTATACTTGAGTTTCACTGTCATGAATAACACCTTGAAGCCATTAGATTTAATTAGATTGACTTTTAATTCCTGTGTGCTATAAAGAAATGTTGTCAAAGGGTATTTTATGACCTTTTAATTAAGCTGACTTTCACTCTGCCTAAGGTATCTTTTTTTAACCCAGTTTTATTTAGCGTTGCCTTTCTTTCTCACATACTCTCTCTCTCTCAGTATTTCTCATCCCTTGGCAACTGTCAAGTAGCATGTCGGATTTAGTTCTGAGTGTCCGCCCAAACCCCCCTCCCCCATGTATGTGTGTGTGTGTGTGTGTGTGTGTGTATGCATGCAATGTCTCACCAGGCTGTTCTAACAGTACACGACACAGTAGCACAGAAGAACTTTGATCCTGTACTGCCTCCACTGCCTGATGATTTAGAAGATGAGCTGGAAGAGGAGTCGGTCAAGATTGTTCGTCTAGTAAAAAGCAAGGAACCTCTAGTGAGTCACAGCACAAGTTCACCACACGGTGTCCTTCTCACCCAGTGGCCAAACACTAACTGTCAGTCATAAAAGCAGGTCCATCATTATATCTGGTCATGTGCAATATGGTATGGCTGCTATAAATCAGATCATAACACTTCCTTTACGAAGCTTGTTTTCAAATTCTTAAATAATAATAATGCTTATTTTGACTGCAATGTGTATCAATGCATTTTACATTGTAAATGATAGAATTCTATATACAGTGGTGTGAAAAAGTGTTTTCCCCCTCCCTGGTTTCCTGATATTTTGCATGTTTGTCACACTTAAATGTTTCGGAACATCAAAGCAATTTAAATATTAGTCAAAGACAACACAGGTAAACACAAAATGCTATTTTTAAATGAAGGTGTTTATTATTAAGGC
>JAOVVG010000054.1:16075876-16087866 GCA_028566375.1 Leptodoras nelsoni | reverse complement strand
TATAATGTTGGGAAATTATTAATATGTCTGTGCTTTTTGGTCCATTTGGTTCTCCACCCCTCACTGTGTAAAGGAGGAAGAGTTTCAGGAAATGCGTCATTCAGCTGAGCAGCTGGAGCAGCAGTATGGCCACCTGGTGGATAGGGTCCTAGTGAAAGAAGACTTCACCAGCACCTCTGCAGAGCTCAGGAACATCCTTGAGCGATTGGAGAGGGAGCCACAATGGTTTCCTGTCAGCTGGGTCCGAACATGAATCCTTTCAAGATGCAACAGATTGATCATAAACCTGACTGCCTCAAGGCTTGCATGAAATACTGTCTGAACAAATTGCATCAATCAAGCAGGGCTCAGGCTCAACTGTACAACTGAGGGAAATTAAACATAAGCATCCATGCAAACAGAAATTTCATGGACAAACAAAGTGTTATTCATTTATACTCCAGACGCAGTAGATGTCAGTACAACTGGGGCATCAGAAATATAGGACAGAATAAAAGTTTACTTGTGCTCCTTAAATTTTTTATGAAATGAATGAGTTGATTATGTGCTATTATTCATTTTTAATTCTATCAAAATATTTATGTATACAGAGAGAGAGAGCTAGAGAGAGAGAGAGAGAGAGAGAGAGAGAGAGAGCATGTGCCGGCAGAATTGTGTTGTAGTGGAGGAGGAGTTGTCCCTTATTCACAGTTCCAGGGTCTCCTGAGGCCCTTCTGGGCATGTTCGTCCATGTTCTCCCCATGGGTTTGTTAAACTGACCAAGGTGTGTCTAAGTGTGCCTCATGCCTAACTTTCTTGGGACAGGCCCCGGATCTACTGCAACCCTGACCAGGTTAAAGTGATTAACAACAATGAATGTTATGAATGATTGAATGGATTCACTAGCATATGTAGATCAAAAAAAGATGAAAGGCTGAAAGTCCTGATAAAAGATCTGAAGGTTTTTGATATATTTTATTGATGCAAAAACACCACAGGCAGTGATATTCCTTTTTTATTATGATGATGTTTATTATCTGTATGTAAATGAAGGCCCACTTTCCACATCACCTTGTGCCAATTTAACTCAAAGAACAATGAAGAAAGGGTGGGTGGGTTGCTTCCTGGGTTTCAGATCCTATATATCTTGGGGTTGAAGGGAGGGCTGGGTGTTGTGTATCTTTTTTTCCTAACTAGCAGCATCTAATGAGCTGATCCAGGAGAGCAGACCAGAGACAGTTCAGCTAATAGGCCTAGCTTTAGTTATAGTAGTTAGGCCTAACTTTAGGTATAGTAGTTAGGCCTAGCTTTAGATATAGTAGTTAGGCCTAACTTTAGTTATAGTCGTTAGGCCTAAACTTTAGGTATGGTAGTTAGGCCTAGCTTTAAATATAGTAGTTAAGCCTAGCTTTAGTTATAGTAGTTAGGCCTAGATTTAGTTGCCTGTTAAAGGAAATGGGGGTTTATCTAAAAAGGGTGGAAGTAAAAATCAAAGTTACGGTGAGCCTGATAAACTTTCTGCTGATCATTAGCTAATTAAATGAATAGACCTAATTTTTGAAATAAGACAAGTGCATTAACACACATTATAGTCCTTATAGGTTACTGAACTAAAACTGATTTAAGGGCATTTTGTTTCTAGTAAATATGATCATTACATGCTCCTATAAAATGTAAGATGGCCACAATAGTTGAACTAAGCTATTGAGAGTCTTTTCTGCATGAAGTTTAGAAAATGACTTCTACATATAAGCGGTCAATGCTGACAAGTTCACATGATGTAGCCATGAGAAATGTGTCATGTTTACTTCATATTCTGCATCCTGTCTATATGTGATGACTATATATACACACCCCAGTGTAACATAACATCATGTTACATATACATTTGCAACTTATTACAAAGGCATTGTTGGGTAAATAACTTTAAATAATAATGTACATGAATCCTATAATCTGTAAAAATGATAACAATGACTAATGTGTTGGCTAGATTATCTTACATTGCCAAAATATTACAGGGTATTAATATTCAAACATGATATCCAACAAAATCATAGTATTCGGGAATGAAGCATGTTAAGACCTTGGGGATAGTACTGTATGTTATGGCCTTATAACCCTTAGAATGTTTTAATATAAATAGAAATTGTGATTGGGTCCTTCTTTCATGTGTGCTAATATATAGTTATGGGCATGTTGTTGGAAAGCTCTTATTTTTATATTAATGTGTAAGAAGATGAGAACTCTAATAAAGTGTGAATTTTAGAAATTAAACTGTTTTTTTGGATTTTTTTAATCATGTGGTAACCCAGTAAACATTGCAAAAAAATCTTTTTGAGGGGTGGCTGTGGATGTGGTCATTAAATATATTTTTACATGGTCATACATGAGAAGTGCTTTTTTTGATAATGAAAACATGCCGTTTGTATTGTTTTGCTGTCTGGCACTAGATGGTGACATAGGACCTGTGCTGTTTGTTTTGACTACTAAAGAAATTGTCCTGTAAGACATTACCAAATATAAAGTCGCAGCTTTAGTAACTTGGAAGAAATGATATCTAATTAACATAAACTGGCTTTATTTTTTACTCAGATATAGAAATTCTGATTTAACCTAACTGCATAATCAATTAAGTACTTTTATGTATAATTATTATTGTGTATCAATAGAAATGACCATAATCTAAGCGTCCTGCTATAAGGCTAGGCCTGTGGAATATGGCCTGATACTATATAATATGGCCTGATTATTTCTCTGGTTTATTTTTATTCTTGCAATCACTGCACAAATATTGCCAGATTATGTAACACTGTCTGCATTTCATCAATTCTAGGATGCTAGCCAAATTTGGGTTTATCACAGTGCCCAGAAATTACAATCCAAACCTTGCTGTAGAAATAACTGCAACAGCCAGCTGTATATCCAACCTGCTCTCTTTAGTATAGGATAGGAAGCCTCTAATATAGGGTCCACTCAGGACTGAATGACAGCACAATCATGAGCAGAGTGGATGCTGAAAAGTGCTGAAATAAAGACAGAAGTGTATGTTAAAAGAAAATAGACCATGCTTAATCATTTCAAAGCTTGAAAATATTTTGATTATTCAGAACAAACCAGGACATGGTTGTTTGATGTAGATTAATATTCTGGAAAAAGAATGTTACAATACAATTATATACTTACCCAGTGCTTCAATAAAAATATGCAATACTTGTGCTGCATATTTTATTTTTACATTTCATAAAGTTAGAATTATATATAAATCATGTATGTGACTAATAAAGTATCATGTTGCCACAGAAGCTTAGCATCAGTTATTAGCCTTTGGTTTACTACAGCAAAAAAACCCAACAAGCCAATAAAAAATTATGGTTGGAAACATTTGAAGGCTGTTTCAAACTGTTTCCTACTTATAAGGTGACTGATGGAAAAGCTGTGTAAAGTTCCTATTATTTTAATGGTGGACTACTCTCAGTGCAGCTGTAACACTGACATGATAGTGCTTACAGCACTTGTATAAGTATGAATGCAACAAAAAATTAAAATAGCCCTTCTATTGTAAAGGTCATAGGGTTCTATTTGTTCCTTCCTAACCACCAGGGGCTGTGAATATCAACTGTATACTGTCTTGTGTGCACATATGCTCAAATCTAAGAAAAAACCCATATGACAATACTATTTGCTATAAATACAGAAGTCATACAGGCAAGTGTCTGGTCCTCCTATACGCCATGGTCATGACGTTCATCACTCTGTATGCCAGTGCCTGTTTAGACCAGCGGTGGTGGTTTCCAAAAATCTTTTCTCTGTAAAAGATGAAAAGTTATTGAAAAGGCACCATCCATACCATAGGATGTGTGCTGGGCAATCAGTTAACCAAATTGGGAGATATGACCTTACATAGATACTCTGTGTTCAATAACAAGGTCACGCCAGAATAATCAGGCCACTGATGCAGTCAAGCTGAGCTTACAGCCAATGTATGCCAGTCTTCTAACATATTTTACTCAGGGAAGTGGTTGCAAAAGGGCAGATTTTGCAGAAATCAATTGCACTTGGGTTAGGGGTAGGAGGTGGTAAGTAAAATACACAAGTCCAGTAGATAAACAGTAGATAAAGAGAAGCAAATCAAACAAATGAGTCAAAAATAGAGACTTGGTCATTTATTTATTGAGAAATATGTTTTGTGTCATGGCTTACATAGTCAAAGCTGTATATAGTGGAGCCCAATTAATTTAGTAGCTAACAATGAGAAGTACAGTGTACAGTATATTATGTCAGAGAAAGACACCACTTGAACATGCCATATTCAACCACAGAACCATTTAAATCTATTTAATGGGTAAGTGATGGGATCCTATGAACCATTCCACTAAAATACTTATATTAAGACCTAAGTGAGCATGTTTTTCCCCTGCGCACACATCTTTATTTTTAGATACAGTATGTAGAAATGATTAAATATAAAGATAAAGCTGCTTAATGATAAACTGTAACGCATTGTTACATAATGATGCACATGTACATGGGAGAAACTGTGTTTGTGACAGATTATGTGCTTTATCATGTAGGCCTGACTCTCAGTGAGTAATGCCCTATTTACAGCATGAGCCAAGTGTCTTTTTTAGTCCCAGATTAAGCCTCAGTCAGGCACATCTACAGGCCAGCTTCAGTAAAATGTCTTTATACTATGCGGTAGGCCTACAGTTTCCCTTCACTGGAACAAAGGGCCCCAAGCCTGTTCCAGCATGGCACCTGCACCTGTTGACAAGGCAAGGTCCATGAAGACATGGTGCACAAGTGTTTGGAGTGAAAGAACTAGAATGGCCTGCACAGAGTTTGGACCTCAACCCCACTATACACATTTGGCATGAACTGAAATGGTGTATGTGGCCTAGGCCTTCTCCTCAGTGCCTGAAATCATTCATGAGCACAAATCCCAACAGTCATGATCCAGTACCATTTTCTCCTGTTAAATCGTCTAGGAAGAGTGGAGGTAATTATAACATCAAAGCGAGATTAAATCAGGAATAATATGTTCAACCAGCACATATAAGAGTCATGGTCAGGTTTCCGCAAACTTTTGGCCATATAGGGAAGTTCCCTACTAAAATGACACCTGTTGATGTTGCTATTTATGCAACTGAAGACTTTGCTTTAAAAGGTTATTTAAATTTTCCTTGTACTTTTCCATGCAAGGTTTATTATTAATAGCCCTTATGTGTGGTATGAGGTAAACTGTCAGAGCCAGTATTTTGGCAAGCGCTCAGCTATTGATATGAAGCGAAATGGTCTCCCACCCTCTATTGTTCTCCTTTTCATTTAGAATATCACTCATCTACCATGAAAATGATACCTTTGTGTTCATGACTTCTCAAAGTCATGCGAGCATTCATAACAGCAGATACCAAAACTGAACTGAACCATTTAAAGCATGCACTGACACTATCATTCTGCCACATAAACAGGAGTGAGCTTTTTACCCATGTTGTGACACGGTATTATAGTGAAGCTGCAGCTTTAAGCACTGTTGTATTCAAATACAGCAAACTTCCTGTTTTGAAAGTTTGATGAAGAAGTAGAAGGGGTCTGGCTGTCCTTGTGGTTACTGTGTAAGTTGTAAGTTGCTGTGATGATTGCTCACTTTAAAAAGAAGCTTTGCTGAAACATTACAGGACAATTTAGATGAACGAACATCTTTAAAGGTAAACCAAACATTTCACTGGCCTAATTCTTTATCTAATTAGTTAGTATTTTAGTAGTAGAAATTCTCTAAAGTCGCACATTAGAGAATACAGACTTACTATAGTAAAGTTTCTATAATTTTGCCTTTTCCACAGCTACTGTAGCTATGACTTTGTTTGGGCAAGCCAGGGGTACTATAAGCCCACTAATGTGTGGGGTAGTAGTTGTAGCAGTATCAGGGTATGTGATATTTATACTTTGAACTGATCCTATCATTTCATTGAAGGCTATACAAAGCCATTTAAGGCCACCCAAGCATAGTCAGTGGTGGTGATGTGAACACTGAAATCTATATACCATCTTATCATTTTCATAGTTAAGCATTTTCAACTTTTTAGTTCACCCCATTGGTCTATTGGAAAAACTGAGAACTTTCTTTTTTGCTGAGCTACAGTGAAGGTTACACAAGCAGTAAGGTGCAACACTTTGCTTTCCAGTCCTTAGTTACCCAACCAGACCAGTTCCAACTTGAAGCCACTGCTTCAGTCTTCAGTCTCATACATCAAACTAGCCATGGGTATCATGAATGTCTAATGTTTTCCCTACTAACACAGGCATGTGTTTTTGTAAACTGAAATGTTGAAGCCCAGGTAAAACCCACATTAGAAGAACCATATATATGTTCTGTGTTTTTTATTATTATTATTTTTAATTGTTTTTTGTAAGCAAACAGTTGGGTCCCAGTAGGGGCCCTATGTGGTTGATGCATGTCATTTCTGTTTAAAATCAGTACTACTGAAGAATGCACTACGATACACAACTTTATTTCAGACATGCATCCACGAGTCCTAAACTTCATCTGTCGGTTTGCTGGGCAACCCTTTTCTTTATAGTCTTTCGCTTACAAATTAAAATAGGTTTGGATAGATTACAGCATGCTGTTATGATTGTTTGGGATTGGGCGTTATGCATACCTTGGTTTTCTAAGAGAATCTGCATAATTAATAACCTCTCGTTGGTCTTTACTTTCTTTGGTGGTGTCAAAGTTCTAATAAGGGGGCTAACCGACACCATATTCGCACCATGCTCCCAACATACCTAAATCCAACTGATCATAATCTCTGAGGTGTGCCTTGTTAATCATGCATTGTACAGGAACTATGTTGCAATTTACCAATGACTGATTTAACTGACATTTTCACAATTCTTGAATATTGTATATTTCTTCCTGTCACACCTGACTATAGCAAGACATTATTGCAGGTATGTTAGAAAAAAAACACTGAAGTGTGCAATCCACAGGGCTGTTTGAGAAACCTGGGTCTGTCTGCTATTGCAGGTGCTTGTCTGCCAGGGCACATGACTCAGAGACTGTGGAACTGCAGATGTCCTTCTGGAGTCGTTAGTAATCTGTATTGCAATAAGTCAAAATTTCTGTTTTTAAGCGTGTGAAGTTGAAGCAGGTTAACGCAGATGATAGGGCAGGGGTGGCTCAATGGTTAAGGTGTTGGGTTACTGAATCAAAGGTTGGTGGCTTGAACCCCAGCACCACCAAGCTGCCCCTGTGGGGCCCTTGAGCAAGGCCCTTAACCCTCAACTGCTCAGTTGCATAAATGAGATAAATGTAAGTCACTCTGGTTAAGGGTGTCTGCCAAATGCCATAAAGGTAAATGATACTCAGCTGCTACTGCTTTTGTGTACATAGGAAAGAGAGGCTGTCTGTATTTGTAGATTTTAAAAAAAGGCTTGGATTTAGGAACAGGTCATTTTTAATTTTTCTTGGCAAACTGAAACTTCAGTACATTCACTAAAAAAATAGTAAACAAGCAAAAGTATTATAAAGATACGTTTAGCCTGGCGCACTTTCCTCTAGCACTCCAGTAGAGGTCCTTCTCTTCAGGGTCTCTTCCGCCTCTCACTAGCTGGCGCAGTTCCTATAGCACGCGCGATGCGAGTGATCCCGTTCTGCACGCTGATTGGTTAAACGCTTTGTTGTACTGTTTTCTCATTGGTCAATGGCATGTGACCACACTGCCCATGCGCCCAAAAAGAGTTAGAGAAGCGCTTGAAATCCGCTCCACATTAACCAGGCAGTTGAGCTGCGAGGGGGCGTGCCGACACTAACTCCACTTTCTCAGTTTTATCATGGCCTAAAGCGTACCGAAAAAATACAAGTGTTTTTTTTTTGCTCGGTGAAATATCTGCGTGGTCTCGGGTATTTTCAGCGTTTACGAATGAACTGCACCAGGTAAGAATAATGCGTCACGAGCGGGTTAAGAGCCGTGATTGAGTGTTGAAGTGGATTTTATTCTTCATTAAGACAGTTTTAAGAACCATCCTCTAGGTTTATTGTAGTGTGTTGGTCATTTTGTGCATTGCCTGAGTTACAGAAATATAACTTCTCTGCACAGATTGAGGACAGATGTTTATTTGAAAAAAAAAAACTTTTCTGTATTCAGGAATTTGTGGGGAAAAAACCCGTATAACCTGACTGTTGCTGTAGACATGAATCAAGCCTTTCACCTCTACAGCCTGCTTTCTGTTACTTCCTTACAGCATTGGTATTATATAGCAATAAGCAATAGGTTGGAATTGAATGTACTTCAGGTAGCTAGCACTTCTGTGTTTGACCCCAGTTTGTTTACTGGAAAAGAGGAAATGTAGGACAATTTACATGCATGAGGCTGAAGTGACTACTCTGAGATTTCTAAGAATTGCTTTTTCCGAAGTTACTTTGCATAGTCCTTTAAGAAAATAAATTTTTGCATTACTGTGTAAGGATTTTTGCGGTGTGTTTGTTTTTGCATATCAGAATGTCTTTTACCTTTTTTCAGACTAAAGATACACATGGCATGTATACTTTTTAAAATCTAAACATACACTTCAAAAACTAAACATGCACAAACATGTATAATTAAAATATATTGCTGTGCACGTGTAACAAGTGTTTCATCACTTCAGACTTTTACTTTCTCACACCTCTGGCTGAATCTAATTTTGTAATGCATTTTTTTACAGAGTTTTGCACATACTGAACCCTAGGCCGATGCCATCTCCCATCATGCCTGTGGACGTGGCCATGAGAATCTGTCTGGCACACTCTCCGCCCCTTCGCAGCTTTCTTGGTTCCTATGAGAACTGCAAGTCCAGAAACTTGGTCAAGCCATTCAAACCACTGAGACCATGCATCAGCTCGAAGACTAAGGTGGAGGCCACTAACCGAGGATGGAAAAGTCCTAAAGGCAAAGCCAAGAAGAGAGTGGTTTTTGCTGACTCCAAAGGCATGTCGCTAACGGCGATCCATGTGTTCAAGGAGTTTGAGGAAGATTCCCTCTTACTATCAGACTTGCAGTTTGAGATGTCAGACTTGGAGGATGCCATTGTGGGCCTGAAGGTGGAGAAGGAGAAGAATTTTGTTTTGGACTTCCCTCAGCCTGCTGCAGACTACCTGGACTTTCGGAACCGTCTCAAGAAGAACCTGGTGTGTTTGGAGAACTGTGTAATACAGGATAAATCCCTCATGGGCACGATAAAAGTTAGCAATGTAAGCTTTGAAAAGTCTGTTCAGGTCCGGATAACGTTTGATTCTTGGAAAAGCCACATTGACATTCCTTGTGTGTATATGAATAATATTTATGGGTGCACAGACACCGACACCTTTTCTTTCGCCATTGAGCTACAGAGTTCAGTGCCACATGAGGAGCAGGTGGCGTTCTGCATCTCTTACAACGCGAATAATGAGACACACTGGGATAATAACGATGGGAAGAACTACAGGTTGACACATGTAGATAATAACAGCAGCCAGACCAAACACGAGACGCAGAAAACAGTGTATGAAACCAGAAGCACCAGCAAAAGGCCTGAGATGGAGTTTGATCAGTTCGGGAGTCCAAGGACCTCAAGTGGTTTCTTTCCAGAGTGGCAGAGTTGGGGGCGAATTGAGAACAACTCCCCCTACTGGTGAGGGAATATGTTGCCTCAAAATGGCCACAGAAATGTGTGTGTGTGTGTGTGTGTGTGTAAAATCACTTTTAGGAGGAGGAGCTAGAAATGCAGAATTGACCAATGTGGAGGGAGATTGTACTAGTAAATAAATGTAGGGGAAAAGTTTAAAAGGCAAACTTGATGTTGAAAATGTTGAACAATAACACTGATCATATTGGAGGTATTCTGCATTCATATAAACTGTCCAATGTTAACGTTCAGGATTTTGGCAGTTTTAGAAGTGAATTGATATTTAGTAATTTTGAGCCAAATACTAACTATCTTAACACTATTCAGTAGAATATAATTTCTCCTAAGTTCACTGTGCACTAAAGCATTTCCAGGGTTAGAAGTGCTCAAAACCGACAAGTGTCATGAAACCTGACCGCCTTTCTTGTGCCAGTCAGATCTTTAGAAAAAGTATAGCATTATTGGAAATGCATTATTATTTTTTAAAACAGCACTATTGTGTAAGAGTTTCTGTAGAATAGAGTTCATATGAGCTTGTTATGTAAAACTGATCTATGTGCAACATGGAGAGAAAGAATCCTTCTTGCCCGTGCGAAACAACATGCATTCAGCCAGGGAGAACGTCTCCTCTGTGTGCAGTGAGACTATTCTTGTGGATGTGCTTCCATGAAAACAAGACTAGGGGAATTTGCACTGTGTAAGATACCTTGGTACAACATAAGGGTGCTTCATATTGAAGTTTATGTATTTTTGTTGTTCCATTGTATTGGCCACAAATAATAATGTAGCTGAAGCAATAATCTAAAATGTGTACATTATGGGCATCCGTGTAATATACTGCTGATCATTAAACATGCACCTTTTCCTTTTTCCATTCAGTTTCTATAGCTCTGCATTGCACATAAACTTTCTGCCATGTCTCGTTTTCCATGTTTGCTGCTGTGTTTTGATTAAGCCAGTGTTTCTCTGCATTTATGTGAGGGATGAAATTCTAAGGGATATTGAATGTTACTCAATGCAAGTGTTGGTAAGTGTAGTAATCCAGATGTAAATGTGTGGAGGAGTGGGGTATTTATGAGATTAGTTATTGTGTTTCTCATGTTTGCTTCCTGTCTTCCCTTAGGGGGGTAAAACAATCTGGTCCACGTGAATGCTTGAATGTGAATCATTTTAATGCAAATGGCTGATGTTTGTTAGCTACTGTTTATTTTAGAGATGGAATATGTATGTTGATTGTATAAAAGGGCTGGAAACTATGGTGTTTATGGAGTTTTTCTACTGCAAGGAATGGTGTCAATTTGTCTAATCATTATTTCACTCTGTGTTCCTTTTAGAAAGAAATTGAATAAATGCGAAGTTTCTACTGTGAAAAGCCTCTGCCTCAGTTACTGTATTGTAAAACTGACAGAAAATTGAAAGTTCATTCAGCAAACACAGACGAGCCAAATATCAGCACTCTTGAGACACCACTTATCCAATCAAAATTAGTCAAAGCGAACTGTTGTAATAATTAGAAGTAAGCATTGTTCATGATGCTTCTTATTTTATAATATGCCATGTGACATTTTTGTGATTTAGTGATAATGAAATATTGTAAATCTGTATAATTTATACTTTTATTTCTCTTGGACTATGTTCTAAGGTAAAGCCCATAGTTGGGTTGGTTGAGTTTACCTTATATTTATGATATCCAGTAAAGGCTGACCCGATGATTTTAAGCGAAGGGATAAGGGAGACGGGAAAACAGCTAAAGGCTTCACTGTTTGGAAGTAAATACATATACAATCTATTGGAGACAGTTTAATAGAATCACAACAATATTTCATGTTTGTGTTGGTAGCAGTGACGAGTAGAGATACTTTGTTACGTATTTCATAACAGGAAGCTGCATCGGTGATGGCACTTCCACACTGATGTCACTTACTGTAATATGTTCTGTATATTTCCCCTGAATTTCTCAAGGGTGACACATGGGATAGTGTTGGGTCCTCAGCTCCAATGTGCCTGGTTTGATCCTAAGCTCAGGTTACTGTCTGTAAGGAGTTATGCATGTGCTCCTCTTGTCTATATGGGGTTTCCTGTGGGTTCTCTAGTTTCATTCCACCTCCTAAAACATTCATGGTCTAAATGTGTGTATGTGTGTGTGTGTGTGTGTGTTGGGAGAGGGATGGGGGTAGGGAGTCCTGCCTTGCTGCCAGTGTCAAGATCTACTGTAACCCTGACCAGGATAAAGTGGTTACTAAAGATGAATGAATGGATTTATTTCCCAATATATCACGCAGAGGGGCGGCACGGTGGCGCAGTGGATAGCGCTGTCGCCTCACAGCAAGAAGGACCCGGGTTCGATCCCCGGTTGGGGCGACCTG
>JAOVVG010000054.1:16049336-16061135 GCA_028566375.1 Leptodoras nelsoni | reverse complement strand
GATAGATAGATAGATAGATAGATAGATAGATAGATAGATAGATAGATAGATAGATAGATAGATAGATAGAAAAAAAGTCATATAAGTCAAATAAGTAAATTTTACAACTGTACAATAATATTATGGCTATTTATTGCAGGCATAGTGGTTTTTATTTCTGATTTTTTCACTGACAGAACACATTAAGTAGGGCCAAGTAGACATTACTTACAGGCTTTTTGAGTTACATTGTTTTAGAGTTAGTGAGGTTTGGATTAAATCCCTTCAGTTCAATGGACAATTCAACAGTCTATAACTATAACAACTCAATAATAAAATTAATAACATTCATAATAGTGGGTTGTACTGTACCAAAATATAACAAAATAGACCCCTGTCTATGCTTCACTGACCCCAATTTGAGACCCACTGCTCTAGAGACTACTTAAACCTTCTGACAGTTGAATTAAAATTATTCATAAAAGCACCACAATTAAGCCATTCCTATTTAATCATTTTGTTTTTATTTAGTAAAGAAACTGGTGCTCAGGTCATTAAGTTGTATCATGTGCTCTAAATCTCTGGGGAACACATTCTCTAGCAAGTACAGAATGTGTAATGTGCTACATGAAATAAAAACCCCTTTATAGCTGCACAGAGTAAAGCGTGATATAACAAGAAATCACAACGGAGCATATGCATCCTGTTTATCCTGAGCATCTCACCATAGTCAGTGTGAAAAATCTGTCGAATCAGAAGAAGAAACCATTCCTTTGTGAGTCCTCCCATGTCCAAGCCTGCTTCCCCAACAAACGTCACTTTTAGCTTTTTCTTCAAGTCTGCTCTCTTTCTTGAAAGCTATTAAAAAAAAAACACACACACACGTTTTATGGTGGGGCCATTTTTCCAAATTAAGCCCTAGACTTAGAACTTTCCAGACCAGACTATACTTGCTCTTGGCCAAAAGTACCCTCTCTCAGTCTCGGAAAATAAAAACGTTGAACATGGTGCTGCTTTGAACAAAAATATATAATGCGTACAAAACCACTACATAATTCTTACAGTCCTGTAAATATTTCTTGACGGCTCAGATTTAGTGGTAAAAACTGAAGGAACAGACAGGCGCTGTCCATGTTCTGTGAGCGAGTGCTATTACCTCATCCAGTGAGTCACTGACCAGCTGCAGACGCCTTACTTTAATGTTGAGAAAAAGCAGACTCATATCCACCCTCTGTCTGCGAGAGACCTTGTCCACCAGGGTTTGCTGTAGCCGAAATAGAAAGCCATGCATTTAATCATTCGACATTCCCGTGCTGGAAACCTGTTTACATACTGATGCTCACTGGCACATTCTGTCTTAGGAATTTATATTTAAACTTCTGATAAACGCTGCTGATTTTTCTGTCTGTGTTAACATCTGAATGTTTTTGTGTAGCTGCTACTTTGTCCTAATCATCAGAACATAGTGTACACTTCTTTACTGCATACACTCCTGCAAGACTGTCTTTAATCCGACAGCCACGAGGCTGTTTAGCCTACGCTCTGGTCACATATGTTTGGGAGGGAGCTTGTGAGGATTCCACCCAAAAAAAGAACATCTCTGGCTGCCCCACCCTGCACAAGACTGTATCAAAAGACTTTCCTCATAGTAAAATGAATCTTGCTTGGATTTGAAACTAGGCTTTCTCAGAGTAAGGGAAAAATGTTCAAGTTTAAGAATCACTGGGAAGTCTCCAAGTACAGCTTAGATAAACAGTCTTGAGTATAGGAGGCCATAGAGCAAGCATCAAATCCCACGAGACCCTTAGGACCAAACAGTGTAAATCCTTCGTTTCCACAGTAACATTCTCTGAGCACACTGGCAGCTCAGCAGTGAAGAGAACTACAGAGGAAATGACAGTGACATGCATGCAAACTCTTACCCTGGCCATGCTGATCATCTGTTGCTCAGAGTCTCTTTGGATAATAGCCTTCTTCACTACTGTAGACAGGATAAACGGATACTGGCAGAACGTGAACCTATATGAATTGCAAAGCGTAAGCCTCAAAGTAGTTCCTCATCAATGTTAACATTTATAATGGTTTTGTATTGTACTGTCAGAGCAATTACAAAGGGTATGTTGGTCCGGCAGATCTAAACAATGTTCCAGAAGGGAAACACAACTTAAAGACTTTTTCTAGCTATAACTAAAGACTAGAAAACAGCTCCGATAGAAAGAGTTTCAGTGCACGTGTCCTTCGAGGAAACAGGAGAGAATAGCTCTCGGGCTGAAGTATATTTTTATGCCACACCTGTTGGAATTTCCATGAGCTTGCCACGTCTGGTAGTCCTCCATGAAGTCAATGTGGTCCAGTGTGAGATTGTAGAAATCAGAGAAAGGGATGATGGGAGAAGGAGAAATACTGTTTGCAGCATCTGAGAACAGATACAGAGAACAGAAACACGGTCTCAGCAAAATCAATCAGCACACTATTCAACATTTTCCTGAGACTGGCATTGGTTTTTATACTCACTGAGCAGGGAGAGAACCTTGGTGGCTGATGGGATCCACCATGAGCACTTGGACATGGGCGGTAGCTCCTCTGGTTTGGCAGGGAACAGCCGTGTGGTGATGAAGAGCTGTAGGCGTTCCACCAGCTGCTTAAAACGCTTCTGAGATAGCCTGAGAAATGACACGCTGTCTTGATCAAACACTCACAATGGAGCTTTCTAACTCTGAGCTTCTTGCTGTTATTGTGATTCAAAACTCATTAAATCAAACATTTTACAACCTTATTCTAACACCTAATTATACAGTTGTAAAAGTAAAATAAAATCATAACCTAAAATGTAAAAGTCCATCTTTTGAAAGTTTTAGTGGGATTTTTTTATTTTATTAAATGCTGTTTAATCCCTACATAATAACTACATGCCTTTATAATTTAACCTTTTGGACTTGGTTTTATTTTGTGAATGGATTCCTTAAGTAGCCTAGACTGCAAAAGGCAGTGACAGAAGGAAACAATTCAAACTCACTTCTTAAACCAGTGCATCAGGAAATGGTGATCTGCTTCAGGCAGCGTTGCTATTTGCCGCAGTAAGTGAGCATAGATGACATATGTGGCTGTGCTGGTGTACTGAGGATTCTGCAACAAAGAGAAGCCTTTTTCCAGCACTTCAAAAAGGAAATATAACTTTTCACTCGGGAGCTGCAGAAGAAGGTCTGGCTCTTTAATAAAGAGTGGCATTTCAGCGGAAACCAGTGATCCCCCCTCCAACATGACCTCATCGGTTCCTCCAGCACAGTCAAAGACAAATCATACCACAGCCTGACTCACATGAGCAGCAGACATATCAGCCCAATAATTGCTCTTGTCTTTCAATTTCACTCTGTCTTCAAGATATATATAATTCATATCATAGCTTGAGGCTGACAAAAACTAATTTTGGAACAGACTCAGGAGATGAAAAATTAAGTTCAGTCCCCCAAAACATGCAAACATTTTTGAAACCTAAGCAAAAAGGTCCTATATCCTAGGTCCTAGATGCAGAATATTGAACTTTTTACACTCTTTTTTCTCTTTATCTTCTCTTTCTTGCTTATTAGTCTTTCCCAGATATTATCCACTGACTATGGCCTTATTTGGACATGTCAGAACCAGTCTATGCTGGCCATGTGTGAAGTAAACACTCAGCTCACAATATATAGGCAGCCTGGTTCAGACAGTCTGACTGTAGCTATGGCTGGAGTCAATGGGCCATGTGGTGAGAGAGGAGATCAAGAGTTTCCTGTCTTGCCTCACACTTCAGCAGGGCCACCAACACAACACAAGTCCAAGCTTGAGCCAGATTAGGTCGACTGTGTTCCACATACAGTATATCCCTATACATGTGTGCAGATAACCGTCTTGATTTAGGAGAGGAAATTACAGCTATTACTGAAAAGTACCACATGCGTCTGGGTTATATAATCAAGGTAGTTTTTAGCTATTAGCTATTAATAGCTTAGTTTTGCACAATGACAAGCTCAGTGTGTAAAACTACACTGCACCTTTTCTTTATTGGGAACTACAGCATTTTTAAATGACAGTTTATAAAGCATGAACATGCATAACATTATGAAGTGTTACCTGCACAAGTACGAAATAAGCCCTGAGGTCATCCTTTGTCCGTGGTCTAAAAGACAAAGCAGCAGCTTGAGTCTTTCCCACAACGACACAACACTCAGCAGCTTTTAAAGACTGAGGGAGTGAAAACAAAACAACACTCACCCTTTCCATTCCCTTAATAAGCTATTAATGATTCCCTTCAGGACTGATTTCTGGGTATCAGGGGGCTGTGAATAAGGAAGTCTGGAATTACAGATCTGCATTCTTGAGGAAACAAATAACTAAAAAATGATTTGAAAAAAAAGTACACACAATAGCTCTTTGTGTAGCCCAAAAGTAAGAAAGTGAATGGTTTTTTTTTTGTAAGAGCTTCTGTTTAGTTGGGTTTGTTACACACCGTGTGAAGCAAGGCATCATAAACAGCATTAACAAATTTGGTGTTTATTCCTGAGTCTTCAATAGTGTTGAATGGAGCATTTGCTTCTCTCTAGGGGAAGAAAAGGAAAAATCTGTCACTAAAGGTACAAACTGTTTTTGCTTTTTTGGTTTTTGCTTTTTTTTAAAGCTGTAGAGGTATACCAGTGTTTCATAGAGAAAACATCATGGTTAATTACTATCATTTCTATAAGATCCTATGTTATGACTGCTGTTACGAATGATCGAATGTACGGTAAGCAGGTCTCCTGTACTAAGCTCAACACTCTGTATATAAACCATGTACAGGTGTTCTCTTTTATCACTTTCTGAATGAACTCATTCATTCATATGGAGCCCTAACAGTAAGGTTTTGTTTTCCACTTTCTCCTGTTTTAACTGTTATTGCTTCACATGAGCCAGACTTTCAGCAGCTCTCAGTAAAAACATTAACAAAATTCAAAGGGAACAAACCGGACTTAACTAGGTTAACACTTAAAATTCTGTTAAGCCTATACAGCTCTTCTATGTACGCTATACATTTATATTACACTATTAATATACATTCATGTTTAGTAGAAAAGGCATGCATATTGAGAACTGTTTTAGCAGCTGTGAAACAAATTTAATCAGACATTAATCTTGCAAAATCATAATCAAACAAACCTTAAAAGCAGCATTGAGTTCCAAGAAGGAGTCAAATGTGGTCATGTAGAAATCATGGACATGCTTCCAGTCACCTGAGATAGTTGCCTTTTCGACGTCTTCTCTAATTTTAAACAAGTAAGCACGGTCAAGTGTGGTTTAGTGCAAACAAGTTCTAGGAAGAATAAGAAAAGCCAAAATGAAAACAGCTTAACAGATTAAGAGCCCATACTGAAACTCTTTGGCGGTTTTTGTCCGGATGGGGATGATGGGATCTGAGGCAAAGCGGGCTTTAACTTCTGGAGGCAAAACGTCTATGGAGATTCGCTGCTTCTGTCTTACGTCTGGATAGATTGGGGGAAGCTCTCTCACTGTTGACAAAAAAAAAGACAAACATACAGATGGACATATTTCTCAAAAAAACACAAAACATTGGAACACCAGACACCAACAAAACCTCTCACATTTTTTCAGCACATAAATGGAAATGCTAAGGCTTTAACACAACACAGGCTCAGTGATTACGACATGCCCCTTCATCTCCAGGTAATAATGAAGTGTTTTCCCAATGCACTAAACAATGTGGCTAATTAAGCAGCAGCTCATCATCGTGGTGAGTATCCTTTATTCTGATGGGAAAACTAGTCACGCCTCTGTTGCTTGGACCCAAAGGAAATCGCCTCATACCAGTCAGGCACAGTGACAGGCTACCACTGTAAAAACGGCTGATGGGATCCTGGATTAGGCAGATGATTTTTATTCAGTCATCAACAAATGAACTATTTAAAAAGACAGAAATCTGTTCATTATATTACATAAATAATTGTGTTACTGACTTTTTCATAATATAGTCTGTCTTGTTCATAAATACAAGGCCAATTTTACTAAATACAAACCACAGCCTTGATTTTATATCTGCCAGTGAGTTCTAAAAGTCTAGAGTCAAATCTAGAATAATTGGCAGATTTTAAGAGAATGTACAATAAACAATACGTATCCCTGTAGACAGGTTTGAGAATAATATCCATAGGACTACAGTAGTGGTTTTTTTTACTGTTTAATACAACTTACCAAAAGATATTAACATATTGTGTATGCTTTATATTAAAAATGAATAAATAAATATTTAACACTATAAGGAGACACAATCTGAATCTGTCACATCACATCAGCTCCGTTCAGTTATTTCGTTTAAAAATGTAAAATGTTTCATCATATATAATATTTTATTGTCATATCGCCCAGCTCTACTTTTAAAAGTATACAGTCCATATTATTAGGAACAATTTGACAACTGCACATTCATGTAGTTATCAAATCAGCCAATTATGTGGCAGCGGGATAATACATAAACTCATGCAGAGACAGGTCAAGAGCTTCAGATCATTTTCACAAACATGAAACATCAGAATGGGGGGAAAATTTTGACATTACTGTGGCATGGATGTTGGTACAAGATGGGCTGGGTTGAGTATGTAATAAACTGCAGATCTCCAGGGATATTCACATGCACAACAGTCTCTTCAGTTTACACAAAATGGTGCAAAAACAACAACAACAAAAAACATGGTGTGAGCAGAGGGTCAGTCTCCGTGTAAACTCTAGAGACTGTTGTGTGTGAAATACTCAGACCAGCCCTTCTGGCACCAACATCTATGCCACAATAAAAGTCTCAGAGATCAGATTTTCATTCTGATGTTTGATGTGACCTGCATGTGTATGACTGTTTGCATTGTGTAGCTGCCAGATGATTAGCTGATAAGAGAACAGCATGAATGTGCAGTATAAAGTGTTCGTTATAAAGGGGATGGTGAGTGTATTGATAATTAAAACAAATGCAAACAAACCACCCTTGAAAAACAATCAGACAACAAACAGGCAAGTAAATACACTACACCCAGTACGAAATATAGCAGATCGTTTATAGTTTAGCGCTGAGCAGGATATTTTTACCCATAATCCAGGAGCCTACGGCAGAAGATTTGGCTGTACATGCAGCAAGACAAACGCACTCTGAATTCAACACTTTATTTTTCCGGATGCAGTTTAAGACAAAAAGCCATAGAGTCAACCCCGTCAGGGTATTTTTCTTCTTTGCCTGTACAAACCCAGGCACTTCTCATGCGGCAGTTTGTCTGAGTGGTTAATCTTTGAAAGGTAAGCAGCAAACGGGGTCAAATTGAAGTTTGATTAAACTTTAATTACAGCTGCAAGGCACAAAATCCAAAGCGTGACGCTCTCTCTCTCCACAGAAAAACAGTGGTTTAGCCAGTGATTTTTATCGCACATCATCTGTCTGCAGTCAATTGACTGTACGGCTGCACACTAAGTTTATATATGCTGTAACTTATGCTTTGGAAGGGTCTTGTGAAAGGAAGTGTCACATTTTGTGTATGTGTGGTTAGCGGGTTTTAATATGATCTAATATTATTTGACTAATCCTTCAAATAATGATAAAAGGTCATGACCTAAAACACAGTTACAAATCAGAAATGATTAAGAAGTCTTAAAGTGTTCTGGAGAAAGGACCAAGATTCCTTCAATTGCCTTCCATCTTACAGGAAGAGACTCGATGACGTTATTCTCTAATTATTCATATTCAGAGCTGCGAATAGTTTTCTAACCAGTCCTCTGGGGAAACGTATGTTTTATTAACAAATAAAACGAAAAGCATCGTCGTTTAATTAAAATATTTGTTTCTTGTTGGATGTTCGTTATATCTTTAATTTTGCGACATTTTTTTAAAGGTTGCAAAGTAGTCTGGATTCTGCAGATGGCTTAAGACAGAATGCCAGATAGATAAGCAACTGAACATGAGAGTGTGTCACTGAGAACTGATTTGGCCACAAAAAGCTAAGTGTTCCTATGCAACAAAGTAAAATACACACAAACATTGCTGGAATTTCGTTAAGTTAAGTTAATTATATACAAATAACGTATTGCTGTAAAGAGCTACTGATACATACAGAGCTACGGAACAGAAGATGCATACTTACTGGTAAAATGGGTTTTTCCCCCCAGTAACAGTATAAGTAACAGTATAACAGTGGCACAGTGCTTTTCAACAGATAAAGTAGTGTGATCTACTCTTACTGGTATACAAATCCCTAAACCTTAAGTTCACAGAAAGATGTCATTAAAAAAATTGTTTTGGGGAAAAAATGCTTAAAATAGCACACATTTTCATCACTAGCCTCAAGCACAACTACTCAAATAACTGCCCTCTTCACTCTGGGGCAACTACCCATCAACGTCAGCACCAAGTGCTGTGATTAAGAGACATCACAAATTATAGATGCTAGGCCAGCTCTCGGTTCCTCTGCTGGATAAGCCCTCAGAGACACACTGAGGCTCTGTAAACCCAAAGATAATGCAGACTACCCAAGCAGAAATGACTGGCAACGGTTCTAGCGAAAAGCTCTCTTTTAAAGAACTATACATTCAGACCACCTCAGAGCTTGGGCTCTACAGCAGCTTCAATGGGCAGTCTGATTAGCTCTCTGCATGGCACAATGATCCTCAAGTCTCCTAAAACATCTTTGATCTCAAGGGAAAAGAAAAGAAAAGAAAACAAAACACATCTGCTTGCAGTGTCGAACTGTTCATTAATTCATAGCAGCTAAAGAGAACTCTTTGAAATGCAATTAGGTTATTTTGATTTTGTCCCGTGTCTAAGCATTAGCCTTAAATTGCATGTGCATATCATTCAGTATCACGCTGACCTTTGGGTGAGTGTTTCCATGACGTGCATTACACAGAGGCTAATTCATGGTCACTTCATCTTTTTCAATGTAGCTTTAAGCAGCCTGAAAGCCCAAGCTTTTTCCATCACAAGTCTTGTATCCAATACAGTGACATAGCCAGGAAATCATTCCAGGAGGATGACAATATATATTAAATATAATCTGCACAATTAAATTGATGCATGTATTTCAGGCAGTTGACTGAAGCTGTTAAGAATTTGTTGTTGAATTATTTAAGGCACGATCCACCAGCAACCGATCTTCATAACCATATTCATAAGATTAAGTAACAGTACAACACCAGTATAACAGAAGTAATGTGCGGTCACCTCGATATCCTTATTCCCAGTGTGTAGCTTGCTGGTTAGTAGCTTTTAAATGGGAACAGTAACAACGCATAATCCAGTGTGGTTAATTCTATTTCTCGAACATTGCAGCTGGTAGCCATTAAAATTTGATTAAAAAAACTACAAGACAGGCTTGTTGGACATTTAAGTCGGTTAAACAGAGAATCGTAATGATGATTTCTAAACCATTTTTATTGCCCATTAAGGATGCAAAACGATGATATTTGGCACAATTGTGTGTGTATGTTAACCCCCCTCAAATAAGCATAAGCATAAGAACTGTCATGCAATATTTCAGGGGTTTAAAACCCAAAATACCCCCCAACCAGCTACACCTCTTGTCCAATAACAGAAGCAGCATGATGTGGTGTGTGGGCTGACCTTGTCGGATGGCAGGTAAGAGGAGCTGTGTGGACAGGTTGTGACTGCCCGACTCTCTCTTGTGGTTCAGCGTGGAGATGAAACTCCCATAGGAGGAGAAAGGTAGCTTTGGTCCACGATCCAAACTCTATCAGGGGAATGAAAGAGGCAGAAATCCCATTTGAATTGTAACCAAACATGTGTGTCACAAATTAGTGTGTGATCTACCATGAACATTGCAATTAGGTGGAAACCGTTAATTTACGTCCAGCACAGAGGAGCTCAAAGCCTGAAAATGGTGTGCTGTTGTGTGTAGGATGTGAAAAGTAGTGGTTTAATCAGTTTCAATGGCCTGTAATCTCAGCATCACCATTCATCATGCCAGACAAACAAAGCCATCCCGGAAAGCAAAGCGAACAGAGATGGAAAAGGAAAACCAAAGCCAGTACAAAACCAGCCCTTTCTTTTATTTGATCTTATCAGAAGAATATATAGACGCCTTTTTTTTAAAAGAACAAAAAAGAAAGCAAGTGTTATCCAGATGGTCCCACCCATGTGCTTTAATTAGTAACATAAGTTTAACACATAAAACACACACAGAAACTAAACCCTGAGTGATGCTTTGGGGCAGATGTGTGATGTAGCCTGTTGCGTACACAACTCAAATAATGTCTTGTTTTAAAATATATGCAGAAGAAATCATGCATGTGTATGATTATATAAAATAAGCTGATTCCAGTGACAGTTTTTTGCCCTTTTGCCTTGTCCATTAAGTTGTGTCAATGTCCCAAATCCACCATTTCCCCATTGTCGGGAATTTCCATCCGCTTTGGGTTTCCTTGAGTCGAACGGCTCAGATAACGACTATAACTGACCACGATCCTGGTCTACTTTACAACCTTTTTTAAAGTGACAAAAATATTTAATACATTTTTAAATGCAATACAATTTTTCCAGAGAGAACCCCCAAAAATACTTACAGGGTTGATGATGGGAGGAAGTCTGTCTCTATCTCTTTCTTCTAGCGGATAATTATTCTCACTCATATTTAGATGCATGTCCTCCAAACACGATCACATGGCTTGTTTGGTTTGGGTGAAAACAGCTTTTCAAGCCCCGGAGAAGCTGCGTGTCGGTTTCCCTCGGAGCAGACTGTAAACACGGCGGCGCTGCTGGCACGCGCTCTCGGTACGCGCTGTTCCTGACGGCAAGCAGGTGAGTTTTGGAAGTTGTCACGATAACCGAAAAAAGATGCTTTTTTTTGTCCTCCAGAGTCGACTATCCAACTACAGGTCTATATATATATATACAGTAAGACACTGACACAAACGACAAACACGATCTTTGCGACGCTGCGTCAGTTCCCACGGCGCTGAGAGTTAAGTTAGTGAAGCTGAGCCGAGGCGCGCCGCTGCGCTCCAGCTGCTGCACTCCACCGCCATGTTGGTGAGGATGAAGCTCGCGAGGAGCAACTTGGTAACGGTCGCTAACGCTACGTCACCCCGAGGGCGGGGCTTTCAGTGCTGAGTCAGATTTATTGCACACAGTTTATCTGTGCTAGGCTCAGCGTCCCAGTAAAGCTAAAGAGCTTCTAATCTTCACAATACAGCACGAAGACATCATTCAGAAAGAGACAGATAAACCCATAGACACGAATTCATCTTATAGACACATTAATCTTGCTAACTGCCCGGTTCAGTAAGGCAGTGCTTTAAATCACTGGCTTCTGTAGAACCAACTAAATTCATTTGGAGATATTACAGGCAATAAAATAATAATAACTGCACAAGCAAGAAAAAGAAATCCTGTACATACACTATATGATATAATTATACACATAGATCATAGGTCAGTTCAAAACCCTGACCCTCGCCTACAAGGCAAAAACTGGACCTGCACACATACCTCAAAACTCTTATCACCCCTCGCACTGCACCTCGCTCTCGGTCCTCCAGCACCGCCCGACTGGTTCCACCATCTACCCAGGGCAAACGCTCCTCACGACTCTTCTCCACTTTGTCACCGAGGTGGTAGATTGAGCTTCCTCTAAGTGTCAGAACAGCCGAATCTCTGTCCATCTTCAAACGACATCATAAAACATTTATTTTCCACAGATTCCTAAACTAGGTATCCTTTTCATTAAAGAAAATCAGACCTGATTGTACTCTTAATAGACATCTGAGCTAGTATCAGAATATATTTGTTGATGGTGACCTTAAAGC
>JAOVVG010000054.1:16029156-16042839 GCA_028566375.1 Leptodoras nelsoni | reverse complement strand
CTGGAGTTTTTAAACACTGTGTTCACTTACTGTGCACTCTATGAGACACATCCACCATATTGCTCCACCCTGTAGATACAGTAGACTGTATCAGAGTCAGAGACAGTACAGTCAGAGACAGTAGATCATGTGTTGTTACACAGTTTGTGTTAATCATCCTCTAATCCTTCATCAGTGCTCACAGAATTCAGGATCTGTAATTGTAGAACTAGAAAGTGCAGCTATAGGGTGAGTGGAACTGAGAAAATGGACAATGAGTGTAGAGAAAAGGAGGTGATCATAAGGTTATGCCTGATCAGTGTATATTCACCTGAAAAACAGTATATTTTTATTCATGACCATAACCAGGGTAGCACAGTGGGTGGTACTGTTGATTTTCTGCCTGGATGGCCAGTGTTCTCTCTGCTTGGTTTTCTTCTTGTAGTTCTGGTTTCCCTCCCCCAGTTCAAAGATATGCTGCAGGTGAATTGGATACTAAATTAGCTCTAGGTTTGTGAATGTTGTGTATCTGTGATGAACTGGCAACCTGCCCAGGGTGTTTCCCTGCCTTTTGCCCAATGAGGACTGGGATAGGATCCAGTATCCCCTGTGACCCAGTAGGAGGATTAGCAGCTTGTGAGAGAGTGATTGACCTTGACAAGGTGATTATTAGAGGTGTTCATTTGCTAATGTTAGGCCTGGCAAGCGTGATTTGAAAATGTGAATAGTGACACTATAAAATAAGATTCCACGTTTATATTTTAGTGTTTTGTTGTGTTAGTTGTTTTGCCATGTTAGGTGGAACCTAAGGGGCGTTTCTTGCAATCAACATAATCAGGGACAGTACACACCCTCAACACAGCCTCTTCACACACTACAGGAGTGTGAAGTCCAGGACAACAAGACCAGATAAACACTTTCTATCCACAGGCCATCAGGCTTGTGAACAACTTACACACACTCCCCCTTATCATCACCCCAACAGGCTGAACTCTGTCTAACACACAAACATACACTGTTTATTTATTTTACCTTTCTAAACTACATACACTGAACTCAATTTCTGCTGTCATTTGCAATAATACACAGTGCACTTAGTGACAGATGCCATCTGTTAATAATATTTGCTGCTCTCTGGTATTATAACCAGTAAACCTCATTGCCCTTGCACAATACTGTACAGTTTTTAACTGTGAATATTTTGTGTCAGAGGACTAGCAAAGTAAGAATTTCATTGTACACTGTAATACCTGTTTACACTGTCACAATATATGGCAATAACACTCTTCAATCTTGAATTTTAACAAAACCAAGTAATGTAATCTGGCTGCAGTCATACAGTTTGCTTAGAAATGTAACTGTCAATGAGTATGAACAGAACAGAATATGGTCAGATATTCAAAAGATTCAATGTTTTTCTTGGGTATCATTGACAATCAACAGAGATACTGAATATTTGTGTTCAGGTCCCCAAAGTTCAGCACGCTTTACTGGTCAGAGAAGCTTGATCTCATCATGAAGATTAATTTAGCATTACACTTTTGGCAAGTTCTTAAAATTCTCCACCTACAACCTCTAAAAGCCACCAAAAAAAGCCCTGCTCAACTTGCCATTTCAACTTGGTAACTTGGCCTAGTCTACCCTACATTCTTTCCCTGTTTACAGAGTGACATCAAATCAACATGGCTGCTCACTGTGAACATCTGTGAACTTCTCTACTTTTTATTACTATTTACTATTTATTTATTTTAAAGCAGCAGGAGCTTTAGATCAATTAATATACAGACACAGTACTTGGTTAATTCTACTGTATAACACTGACCATACTTATCATTGTTTTAAAAAGGCAATCAACATTAGAGTTATCACTAACTTTAGATGACTAGCTTGTTGCTCAAGCTACTCACTATTGTCCTGAATAGCTTGCTAGTAAGCTGCATACTATTGTCTGCTGTTGTTGCTGTACTACTATTTCAGTCCAAATTTGCATTTGCAATTAGCATTAATGCAAAATGCATTAAGATTTAAAGCCACTCAGACTCATATGACTGTCAAAGTGAGGTTTTTGTGAGCTTTACCTGACAGAGCAAACAAATGCAGCACTGAACCAAGATAAATCCAACACAAACATAGACACAGACACAAATATGATCATAATTCTATGGTACAGGAAAGATACAAAATGCAAGGACAATGCGCAGGGTCTTTCTTTCTCCATAAAGCTGGTGCACGAGGTCATAACCATCATCACCAGGCTGGAATACCAGCAAAGGCTGGTACACCAACCTGACCAGTTCAAGACCTATACATATACATGTACCTGTAATGTACTGTATATGAAAGACCTATACCTATAAATGATGAAGATTTGATAAAGTTTTACCAACAATTTTCATTTTAAATGGATCCAATTTGTTAAAAACTACTATATTACTTAATATGCACATTTTGTGGGTGAATAGCCAAAACCTGCTATTGGGGAGTCAGCTCACTTGAATTCATCTAAATGAACTGGAAGCTCATTGCAGAAGAAAACAGCACCTTAAAAAGAATACATTTTGGTCTACCTAACTTAATGACAATAATGACCACTAAAGATTCTTGATGTCACTGATCAACTAGTTCTGAATGATATTAATACTTGTGTGAATAATGTCCTTGCAGCTAAACATCCCAATATGCATTACACTCACTAGCTATTTAAACAACTGTAAACAGTCAGTGCTACAAATTCTGTCCACAATGCATAGTGTTTATTGGTGAAATAAAATGTCCCAATTTAGAAAAGTGAATCCAAATTTCTAACTCATCTACACAATTTACAAAGCATTCACTATGGCAGTGCTCATAAGCCATCTTCGGGGCTTTTTTGTGTTTCACACACCAACAAAGAATTTTCATGCTCCACTGTTTAAGCCTCTTCATTTGAACTCGCTCTTCAGTCCCTCTGAATTCTATAAATAACATGTCAACTCTGAAAGATAATGTCAGCTGACACATTGTCTCATAGCAACAACAACCCTTTCCCATAGCTGGGAAGCACTAGAGTTCATTAAATATTGAATTTGAGCAGAAAAACTATGACTTATGGTTCTACCTGCGAACTTCTCTTTGTTAAAGGAAAAATCATTCCACTGGCCAGGTGACACAGGACTCACTCTGTGAAAGGATAACACCAAGTCCATTCAGATAAGCTATAAGATAATAATAAAAAGAGATACAATTAAGAAAATACTAAACTTCACATGATCACATTTATGTACATTTGAATTGTACATAAATGCACAAATGTCTATTTAAATTCAAATGTCTATTTCAGCAGGACAATTCCAGGCCTCATTCTGCATGAGCATGACTTGACAGGGCTGCCTGCAGTCCAGATCTGTCTCTTATTGAAAATGTATGGGGCATCATGGAGAGGAGAATCAGACAAAAGTGACTTGTGCACAGCAAGAATGGGCAGAAATTCCATTTGCAAAACTGCAACAATTATATCATCTTCAATTCCCAAATGATTAAAAAGTATAATTAAAATAAAAAAAGTGATGTGAATCAGTAAACATTCCTCAACTTTTCTGACTGTGTTGAAGACAACCATTTCTGAATTTGTTTATATGTAACAAATAGAATTAAGCTCATCTTTGAAAACTCTGAAAATCTTTTCTTTGTTCTTTTGTCTGTTAAATAAAGCTTCAAGTGAATGAACTAATTACAGATTTCAGTTGTTGTTGCACTTTTAGGAACTGTCCCAACTTTTCTTGAAGTGGAGTTTGTATATATCTCAGTCGTCCACTCTGTATAATGAACCCTGAACTGCATTCAGCTGCTATGTAAATTACAGCTGAGCCTACCTCAGCTTAAGGTCTAGTATCCATACACTAGCTGCACTATTGTATATTAGATTGTAATTGTGCTGTATTGTCTGTGAAGTGTGTGGTGAATATATCATGTTGTGACCAAAGACCAACAAAATTTCCTTATCCACATAAATATACAGTTGTATAGGAAGTTTAAATCTCCTCATAATGACATGATTAATTATATTGCGTGTGAACTATCTTGAGTAAAAATGTAAACATACGAATAGAATTTTTTAAATAAGAATTTGTTAAATCATTTTGATAAACTCATTTAAAAGTCAGATCATAGTGTTCAACAACAACAGCAACAGCAGTGAAATCCATTTGTTGAAAAAATTAAGATTGTCTGCATTTGTAACTGTGTTAGTCATTCAGAGTGCACATGACCTGTGGGTCAGCAGCCATCCAGACAGTTTTCTCATGACGTAACATTTATATATAGGCTTGTTTGTGTGATGCTGTATTAGTAATAATTCCTGCATGATCATCCGGGCCGGAAAAAAAGCTGAAGTTCCCATAGAAAGAACTTCATTTAAAACATTTATTCCCAGCATTCATCACATCTCACAGCACAGTATACAGAGACTTTAGTTATGCTGATGCAGATGATGCCAAAAATATTGGAACAATAGTTTGCAAAGTAAGGGCGACACAGTGGCTCGGTGGGTAGCACCGTTGCCTCACAGCAAGAAGGTCCCGGGTTCGATACCAGGGTGGGGCGGTCTGGGTCCTTTCCTGTGGTCTGCATGTCCTCCCCGTGTCCGCGTGGGTTTACTCCGGGTACTCCAGTTTCCTCCCACAGTCCAAAGACCAAGTCCAAAGACATGCACAGTACGTTGATTGGTGTCTCTAGTGTACCCTGGTGTGTGTGAGTGTGTGTGTGCCCTATCTACGATGGATTGGCGCCCTGTCTAGGGTTGTTCCTGCCTTGCACCCTATGCTGCCAGTTAGACACCGGCTCTCCCGTGACCCTGAAAAGGAATATGCAGTTAAGAAAATGAATGAATGAATGAGTTTGCAAAGTATAATATATATTTAACAAAGCAAGATACAAAAGCATTACAGTTACATATTACTTTATCATAAATATAGCTAGAAGACTGTGAAATACATAATTCACACAGCATAAAATATTTGTATCATAAAATTACTTATAATAATAATAATAATAATAATAATAATAATAATAATAATAATAATAATGTATTTATTTATTTTGTATGTACAGTATATACTGATTTCTCCTTATATTAATTTTATTTACAAATTTAATCTATTGTATAGAGGGCGACACGGTGGCCTCACAGCAAGGAGGTTCCGGGTTCGATCCCCAGGTGTCCCCCACAGTCCAAAGACATGCACGTTAGGTTGATTGGTGTCTCTAAAGTGGCACTAGTGTGTGAGTGTGTGCATGTGTGTGTGCCCTACGATGGATTGGCGCCCTGTCTAGGGTTGTTCCTGTCAAGCAGTCAAGAAGCTGAGCTTCAGCTGAGCCTACCATTTCAGCTTACATTATATTTAATATATTATTAAATGCATATTTGTATATTAGTATATTAATATACTATTTGTATATTAGGAAGGTAAATATGCTGTGTTGTCTGTGATATTTGTGGTGAATGTATCATGTTAGGCCAAGAAAAATTCCTTATTCCTTCATGTAAATAGTTGTAGTAGGAAGTTTCTCATCATGGACATGAATATCAATAATATTGGGCTTTCAGTGATTTATTTGAACTGTTCCTTATGCAGCAGCATGACACATGATGTACATCTTTAATAGAAAAACAAGAATAAGAATTTGGTTTGCAAGTTTTAATTGGGGGGTGTTATATATAAATGATATATGAAATTATACATACAGCACACCCAATAAGTTGCACCTTGACCAGTCCCTTTTGGTAGACATCAACAAGCTTCTGTCTGAATTCTGGTTGGATATTTGGCCACTCTTCTTGGCAGAATTGCTAGAGTTAAATTTGTTTGTTTCCTAGCACAGACTCAACTTTTAAGCACAGTCTACATGTTTTTGATAGAGTTAAAGTCAGGACTTTTGGAAAGCCATTCCAAAAGCTTAATGTTAACCTGCTGTATCCATTCCACCAGTAGCTTGGCTGTGTGTTTCAAGCCTGTCCAGGTTTCATGCTGATCTAGCTGATGGTTTGAGGCTATACTGAAGAATTCTGAGATAGTCTTCCTTCTTCATTTTTCCATGCTCTTTGTGCAATGTAAAAGTTCCAATGGCAGCAAATCACAATGCTAACCATTAATTCTTAACGGTTGGTACAATGTACTTGGTGTTCAATTCCTCACCTTTAATTCTCTGGTCACTGTGGAAAAACAATTCAATCTTTGTTTTATCTGACCATAAAACTTTCTCCAGAAGGCTTTTTCATTGTCCATGTGGTCAGCTGAAAACCGTACTTGCTTGAACAGCAGACTGTCAGTCCATGGAAATGTAAAATTTGCTTGCCTGTAGACAGTGACACTGGTGTTCCAGAAGCTTCTAGTTCATGGTAGAAATGTGCCTTGGTGGTTCTTGGGTTGTTCCTGACCATCCAAAGCAATTTCCTTTCAGCTGAGAGTGATAGTCTGGGTCTTCTTCCATGCCTCGGTGATGTGGCTACACCTCCCAATAACTTGAACTTATGTACAATAGTTTGAACTGATGATTGTGATGATCTTGGAATCTCTAGTTGTTTAGAAAGAGATATTCATGACTTGTGTAGATCTGATCATCTTTCGCATATCTGCAGTGAGCTCTTTTGAATTTCCCATTGTACTGCGTGTTGGTCAACCCGATGAGAGCTTTCAAACAAACATTTTTTTATGTGGGAACAGAGAAGATACCAGTCAATCATGATGACTAAGAGGAAGCTGAGAAGCCTTGGCCTTGGCAAGTTAAAAGACATTCTGGAACTTTCAGAATCACTGAATTAATACTCTAAATATGTATGTATACTATTTTTGACCCTCTATGATTTCAGAAAAGCCATCAAAAATAAAATGTGTACCAGTTTTGTGGGGTTTTTATTCATATTAAAAATGTATGTTGTGTACTCATTCTGTACCAGAAAAAAACAGTTCAAAGAAATCATTGAAAGCCCAATATTGCCATGTCCATTTTTGTCATGTCCATGACAAATGTATGTAAACTTCTTACTGCAGCCGTACATGACAAATTAAAAATTATTCTGATTAAAAGTTAAGCCATTACATTAAACTTTCTTATGTCAGAAGGAACCTGTGGAATCAAGATTAAAAAGAAATCAAAACATAGCTGTATGGAAAAGCCATTTCATACATCCACTACATTCCAGTGATTTTACTCACAGACGTTACACCCATTCCAGTACACACATCTCCTTATAGAACACAATAGGAACCATGCACTGAGACACTGACAGGCATGGCCAGTCTGATACCTCAATCACCACTCAAGGACAATCAAATCACATCAGCAATCTTGCACCATTTATATCCAAGTGCGCAGCTCGCTCATGGCTGGCTGCCATTAATGCTGCCATGACGCTAACACATGGAAAGGTTATATTTTATTGATCCACTGAGGAGCTGTGGTTGCTATAGGCAGCAAAAAAACAGTGTTGTTTCACATAAGTATACACACACTACTATTTATACATACTGTATATAAACTGTAACAATTAGCACAAAAACAAGATACAGTGCAAAAGATTTTGGCAAACAAACTATAATTTTGATGCACAGATATCCCGTCAGAACACCCTACATGACAAATATGATATACAAGTTTTGCTAGGGGAAAAAAAGCATGCAAAACAAATTAGCAGATACAAACACACCCTGGAAAGTAATGCAACAGAATGAAACACACAATAGGGCAGCCAAAAAAACAAACAAACATACATACAAAACATACAGTGTAGCAGACCCTGGAGTGCACAAGCCCATTTATTCTGCCACTCATAAACAAATTAACTAATGTGGAAACATTTGTGTGACAAATTAAAGGACAAAACAACATATATATTGTCTTAAGGTATTGGATTGCTCTGATCTACCACCTTATGCACTTTATGGAGATGTTCAACACATGTCTGGCACTACACATGAGAAATTAACACTGTTCTTACCAAATAGAATTCAGTATGTTAGTGCTCTGATGATGGGGAGGGAGACAGATGCTTCTCTGAGACACATGTATTCAGCCACTGCATTTTTGTTTTGCATCTGCTGCTCATGTTATGTTACAGGGCAGTTGATCACACTCAGAGGAAAGCACTAACTGCATACCTGAGCTCACAGAATCCTGTGATTGGCTAATGTAGCTTTAATTGAGTAATGCCATCCCTCCCAGCCAGAGAAGAGTGCCACTTATGCTGGTGCACTCCCAGCCATCTTGTGATCTCCAGATGATAAAGGGAAATGCTTTTCTGTTGCATTATTTCTATAAGTCTATAATGCATTAGTAATGCAAAAAAAAAACAACCCAGAGATACTGTTCTTTTTAAGTCTGCACCACAATACATCATTTACTCATGATCCATCGTGTTTCTGTGAATCACACAGAGCTGTACCACAAGCACTCAGAGCCAGGTTCTGTATTTTAACTCTTTGCCAGAACATTTCTGTGTACAAAATCTCGAATTTAGATTTTGAAGTTGCTTCACATTCTTCAATATCTACTGAAGACTGAAGAAAAACAGTGAGAAACAGTGAGAAGTGTCATTTCTGAGGTTGTGTTTGTTTATTCTTTGAACAGGATGAAAAGTCCTTTGACATGCTACACTCCAGTCTGCTCAGTTTTGGCTGGAATGTGTGTGTGTACTGTATGTGTGTGTGAGAAAGAGGAGAGAGAGAGAGAGAGAGAAAGAGAGAGAGAATGTTTTTATATCTTTGTGGGGACTAAATGTCCTGACAAGGATAGGAATATCTGATATTTTTTGACCTTGTAGAGACATTTTGCTGGTCCCCATAAAGAAAGTGACTTTTTGTTGCAATTTTTAACAAAAATAAAAGAAAACCAAAGAGCCAAAAAGTTAGTTGCCTTTTCATTTATAAGCCTCGGATTAGGATTAGGCTTAGCTTTAAGCATTGCATTAATTAGCTGCAATAATAATTATGTAAATGGAAGGTCTTCACTAGTATAGCAAGATAAAGTCTGTGTGTGTGTGTGTGTGTGTGTGTGAGTGTGTGTGTGTGTATGTGTGTGTGTGGTGAGGGTAACATGACAGCACCTCTCTTTTTCTCTGCCAATAATACAGTCCAAGCAGCTGTACCTAAACTCCTAAATTCCGATATCACGAATGACTCGGAATGTCTACTGCTTCCCAGATGCTCATTACTTTCTTTACCTTTTCTTTTTTTCTTCTTTCCACCTTTTCTTCAGGTCCTGTGGATTCTGAACATGCATTTTTAAACAAACTATGAACTTCCGTATTAACCTTTAACTTTATCCCTGTTCAGTGAATTCGTATTTACACTGTTAAATGGTAAATCCATCGATATATCCAGGGCATGTGTTCAAAATGTCCTCTAAGGATGCTGTAAGCATATCTATTATTAAAGACATTTTCATTATCATTATCATGCAGTACTGTATTGTGGAGTAGACTGATTCTTTGGGAACCATGTACTGATGATCAGAAGACTGAAAAGTTGCATCCTAAAGACACTAGCAATAAATTCAGGTGCTGTTTTTACTGCTGCCACTATTTTCCAGCTCCTCAGATAAATACTTGAATGAGCACTAACCCAAAGCTGTTACCACACTGTTTTTATTGTTTTCCTACATTAAATTAATACTGAAGTCATCCAGACTATGAAGGAACACATAAGGAACCATGTAGTAAACTTAAAAGTGTTAAACAAACCAAAATATATTTCAGATTTTGGATTATTCAAAGTAGTCACTTTTTGCTTTGATTACAGCTTTGCACACTCTTGGCATTCTCTCAATCAGCTTCATGAGGTTATCACCTGAAATGGTTTTCCAACAGTCTTGAAGGAGTTCCCAGAGGTGCTGAGTACTTGTTGGCTGCTTTGCCTTCACTCTGCGCTCCAACTCATCCCAAACCATCTCACCTGACTGACCATCATTTCTTAAAGTAATGATGGACTGTCATTTTTCTTTACTTAGTCGAGTCGTTCATGGATTTGCCTTGCCATAACATGGATTAGAACATTAGTCAAATAGGGCTATTCATTGTATTCTAACTCTACCTCTTCACAACACAACTGATGTCTCAAACACAATAAGAGGGTAAGAAATTCAAGAAATGAACTCTTGACAAGTCACACCTGTTAACTGAAAGCCATTCCAGGTGACTCCCTCATAAAGCTGACTGAGAAAATGCCAAGATGTGCAAAGCTGTCAACTAAGCAAAAGGTGCCTACTTTGAATAATCTAAAATATATAACATATTCTGGTTTGTTTAACACTTTTTTGTTTACTAAATAATTCCATATGTATTTCTTCATAGTTTGGATGATGTTAGTATTAATCTACAATGCAGAAAATTAAAAAAATAATGAAAAACCACTGAATTTGACGTGTGTCCAAACTTTTGACTGGAACTGTATGTCTTATTCTTCACTGGTTTTGTGTAGTTTATGAATGAGTTTGGGGACTTATTTTACTTTTTTTATTAGGTAGTATATGGCTAAAATCTAGCAGTATCAGAGCTCAAAGTAGCTTGAATTCAGGTCTACCAGCCTTAGCTTTGGATATTCCAAGTTAAAGATTAGGCACTCTTGTAAGTCACTCTGGATAAGAGTATCTGCTAAATGCCATAAATGTAAATCAATCCTGAGAATTCAGTATGTTTGGTTTACTAACAGGTTTGGGTCTTTTTTTATTGTACACAGTAACAGCAGAGGCCAAATAAACCATATGCGTCTGAAGTGTCAAGATAATACGTTTTGTGATTAAAATAAAAACATGTTCATAGGTGGAATTTAACTGGATATTTGGAGATTTGGTACTTTGTAAAATCCTCCCATCAGTTTACAACTGAGGCAAGTCTGCGTATGTTTATGGAAGTCTATATGTCAGTGTCTATTGATGTGCTTTTCAGTGTCAAAGCACTACAAAACAAATGATCTCACTACAAAACAAACAAGTGATCTTCAAGCTCACGTTTTGCTCTGCTGCACACCAAAGTGTTTTTCAGCAGGACCAGAGGAGATACTTCATCCTCTTTCTGGGCCCCTGAGAGAGTGATGTCATTTAAACCCACTGATGATTCCATGAGCTTGTTGCTAGTTTCTGGATATCCACTTGGATACACAGAGACAAGAATGATTTATATGTTACAGTGAAGGAAAATATTTTAATTACAGTATACAGTATGTGGCAAAAGATGTAGCAATAACAACAACTGTATACTGTTAGAAAGTTAGCTAAAGTAAATGACCACTAGTTTCTATTTCAGTTCCTGGGCACAGTGTCAGGCATTGTGGCTCATAGATTATGCCAAAAAAATATTAAGGGTGCTTTAGTCAGCATATACATTAGGATAAATGTCACAATAAGCCCTCTGTGATGATGCCATAGACTTAGAAATAATGTCATAATGAAATTCATATCCTTTTATTAAAAAGTAATGAATGTCATTTGACATCAGGATCAGACAGGATGTAACATTATGGCTGAGCCTATAGAGGGACAAGTCAATCCCCTTTAGGAAGTTGAGAAACTTTAACCTCTGAAGAACTATTATTAGACTAGGATTACCTAGGAGGTAAACAAATACCCTGTAGCTTTTTACTACTTGCTTGAAAAAAGTCAAGAAACTAACAGAATATAAACACATGCCAGCAGTAATGATTAATCAGCTCTGCTTACAGACCTGGTGGATTATAGAAATTAGTTGGGCACTGGATTTTGCACAGCTTTGTTTTCTCCCTCCTCATGTTTGTTTAACACTCAAACTCTCAGCTGAAAATGTGACACATGCTGAACTCAACATTTGTGGAGTTGGTAAAGCCATCCAAATGAAAGCAGCTGAATAAACAAAGACCTGCAATTAGAGCTAATTGAGACATAGTGTCCAGTGCAACTGAGCCTGCTGGGTCCAGGATTTTCACTTTCCTCTGCTGATGCACAGAAGCTACTGTTATTTTTTTCTTTTCAGATCACCCTGGGAGTGACTGATGAAGATAGACTCCACGAATGGCTTCAAGACTCCTTTTGTCCAGATGGAAAATAAATTTGGCACTGGTCAGGAGGCAAAGGCAGAGCTGAAAGTGTCTCTGGAAAAAGTGACTGTGTCTTTGGCTGAGGTGCCGAGTAGAAATACAGAGGTGTTCTGGCAGAGAGAGGTTTCGTTTTGCTAGCGCAGAGCTTTTGACTAGCTTACAGAGCAGCACTTCATTCAGAGGATTAATGTAGAGAAAGCAAAGCTGACCACTGACTGTGAGAGCCTCTTTTTTGTGTGTTGTGCACTGTGTGACCTTCCTGTCTAGAAAGTGAGAACGGAAGCAGACACACACAGCTATATCCCCTGATCCCCATATTCCCACCCTCATCAGACTGCACAAAAGGATGGGGAGTTGGTGTGTGTGTGTGTGTGTGTGTGTCTTTATACTTGTTTTTTGTATCTTTGTGGGGACTAAATGTCCCCACAAAGATAGGAATATCTGATATTTTCAACCTTGTGAGGACATTTTTCTGGTCCCCATAAGGAAAGTAGGGTTTTTTGTAGTTTTTAACAAAAATAAAAAATAAAAGAGTCAAAAACTTCTCTTTTCATTACTAATGTTAAGGTTAGGGTTACGGTTAAGTATAGCATTAATTAGCTGCATTAATAATAATGTCAATAGAAGGTCCTCACAAGTAGAGCATGACAGGACTGTGTGTGTGTGTGTGTGTGTGTGTGTGTGTGTGTGTGTGTGTGTGTGAAAGAGAGAAAGAGAGAGAGAGAGAGAGAGAGAGGAAGGGAGAGTGAGAGAGAACTGGCTTTCCAACAGAACATTTTTTGGCAGCTTTCCACACCACACAAAAAGCCAAGGCAGCAGAAGGACTTGAAATGTAGGTTTAGCAGAGGGGAAATTCTATCCTTGGCAGTTAGATCACAGATGAAATCACAGAGAAGATATGAGGCCAAACTATAGCAAGGCTGAGAATTTAGACATAATTGTCACCAGAGAGTTATAGATTATATTGCTGTGAAACTCTGCTAATGTGGCCCTGTGCTTTACATGCTGGAGTCTCAATCAACACTTCTTACCAAATGCCTAATCATACATTATAAAGCATTCTATAATATATATTAAAAAAACAGTAGTTAGGTTTTGAAAGCCAGATATGACCAAAATATATTGTTAGTTTCCTTTTACTTCCAAAGTTAATTGATAAATCTTTTTTTGCCAGCTTCGTCAGCTCTTCAGTACGTTTTTGATTGTTTACTCATTAGTTCACATTAATGCTAGCTCCATATGTAGCTGCAGCAGTAGAAGATGTATTCCGATCTTTTACTTAAGTAAAAGTACCAATACAACAATGTACAAATACAATTACAAATAAAAGGTCTTCCTGAAAAATCCAAGTAAAAGTACAAACTTTAGCAGTAAAGTAAAGGTATGACTGATATATTATTAAATGACATCATTAGATGATTAATACTGAAGCATGTTACTGTTGTAGCTTCTGAAGGTGGAGATACAGTTGGAACTACGTTATATAAAGTTTTATATACAGGAAGACCAGATAAATCTGAAGGTTTATGAGATGATTCATGGGAGAGAATAGAAGAAAAATCAAAGTTCTAAAACACAAACCTGTTTTCATTCATTCATTTTCTTGACCGCTTATTCCTTTTCAGGGTCACGGAAGAGCCGGTGCCTAGCCGGCAGCATAGGG
>JAOVVG010000054.1:15936150-15947387 GCA_028566375.1 Leptodoras nelsoni | reverse complement strand
GCTCAACAATCCTACCACGCTCAAAGTCAGTGAGTTTTTTAGCTTTTGCCATCAGGAGGTCTTGACAGTAGGAATACATGACAAAAAATGACATGGATTCAAAATTTTTGGCAGATTTTGGCTTTTAAAAGCTGTGGTCTTAAACTTTTAATCAGCTGAAAAACGATGTTTGAGTGTAAATGCAGTCTACAAGAAATTGGCTGCTTAAAATCTTTTGTCTCTTCATCCCATTTCTTCTTTTAGCATTGTGAAGCTCTGCTTAGAACCTTCTTAAGATCCAGTGGTGCAAAATGCATGTATATATATATATATATATATATAGGTATTTTGGAGATTAGGAGGCTGCAGGCATCAATTTCTAAATGTAACAAACAGAATTAAGTTCATCAATGAAAACACAAGAAATATTTTCTTTGTCCTTTTGTCTGTTATAAAAATAAAAGCTTCAACTGAATTAACAAATTACAGATTTCAGTTTTTATTGCATCGTTTAACAGTTTCTAACATTCCATGAATTCCATGAATCATACATTCTTTAAAAAAGCAATTTGAACTTTTCATGTTGTTAAATGATAGCTAGGTTTAAAGCATTTCTCTAAAATTTAAGTAAAGCTAAAAGACTGATTGTTAAGGTCAGATTATTTACCTTACATTTTAGGTTTTGTATGCTTTTTAAGTGTATAGGCAGAATGACAGCACTTACCTCATCATGCTCAGTCAGTGTCTATAGCCTAACAGTGAAACAGGGGAAAGTGCGCTGAGACCAATATAAGCTATTTACTTCTCCACCCACAGGTTCAGGAATGGAAAGTACAACTAAAATATTTACTTTGCAAATGCAGCCTCAATTCTTTGCATGACATCATAAGCAAAGAACAGTGTAGACACCTGGATTGAGTATCCATTGTATAAGGAAGGTGAATGAGAGGACGTGGTGTGGGGAGAAAATGAAACTCAATGTTAAAGGGAGAGTGCTTCTGCATCACTATTTAAATATAATACAATTATATTTCATTTTTCAATATTTCATTTTTATAGTTTATATAATTTATTTACAGCTACAAAATGTTTGAGAAGCCTTGTGTATTTCTTAACCAGGTGTATCTTAGATGTTACTATCTAGTGTCTATGGCATTCTGCAGGAATAATAATATCAACGTTGACTGTGAGGACTTATTTAAAAGTTCTTTCATTTCAGTTAGAAAATCAAGAACAGGGTTCATTTTAATAATGAAGCACTCACAGTGAGCCGAGCAATAATTTTATTCCAGTACTACAATACATTTTGAACTAATATATTAAACTTATAAGATAAACAAGAGTAATCTCTTACAAGAGTAATCTTCATGTCCTATCCACAGTAAATATATTATTACAGAAACCATGCCATTACCATTACATCTCATGAATGTAAATACTTGGATGTGTATCATATTGCATATTGGCAATATTCCTGTAATGAAAGAATACCATAATAATAAGATCACTGCGGTAATCCTCATTATCTGTATGTTCAAAGCACTATGCAGCTTGTTGTTTTTCTCCTTTTTCCTTATGAATGATTCCAAGTAGTCCAAAGGCCTCTCCATCTTCTGTTTGTTCCCAATTCTTCTGTTTGCAATCTTTTTCAGACTTTTTAGCACTTTTCTTCCCATCACATGTATTTGTAACTGTAAAATTTGTAACTTTGTAAAAGTGCATAAGCATAGCCCTCATTTTCAATTATGCCAAGATTACGAATACAAACAAAACATGATAAAAGACTAAAAAGGTAAACATAGTAATCATCCTAAAACGGATAAAATGCCACCAAAAATAGTAAAAACAGAGACAGTAAAATAAAATAATATGTATAATCATAAACTTAGTTAATCAATCTAAGTTGAACAGAATAATATACATAGAAAGCATTGTACAACTATTATTAACACTGTCAAAGAAAGAAAGAATTTCCAGCAGGGAGATGTGTGATCATGGATTCTTCAAGAAAGTAGAGAACTGATTTTTAAAGTGTGTTAAATATCATTTCAGGAAGTTGGGGCATTAAAACAACAAGATTGACTTTTAAAATTCAGAGCATATTCACTATATTTCCAAAGGTAAATTTAGGTGTTGAAATCACTTCCATGGCCACAGATGTATAAAATCAAGCACCTAGGCATGCAGACTGCTTCTACACACATTTGTGAAAGAATTGGTCGCTCTCAGGAACTCATGAATTCCAGCATGGTACCGTAATAGGTCCAGTCATGAAATTTCCTCACTACTAAATATTCCACAGTCAACTGTCAGTGATATAATAACAAAGTGGAAGTGATTGGGAATGACAGCAACTAGCCTTAAATCACCAAGAACAATGCAATTTGTCAAATGCTGTGGTGTAAAGCACACTGCCACTGGACTCTAGAGCAGTGGAGATGATGGACGAGTCTGGGTTTGGTGGTTGCCAGGAGAACGGTACTTGTCTGACTGCATTGTGCCAAGTGTAAAGTTTGGTGGAGGGGGGAATTATGGTGTGGGGTTGTTTTTCAGTTGGGCTTGGCTCCTTAGTTCCAGTGAAAGGAACTCTTAATGCTTCAGCATATCAAGAGATTTAATGCTCCCAACTTTGTGGGAACAGTTTGGGGATGACCCCTTCCTGTTCCAACATGACTTCCCATCAGTGCACAAAGCAATTTCCATAAAGACATGGATCAGTGAGTTTGGTGTGGAACTGACCTGCACAGATTCCTGTCCTCAACCTGACAGAACACCTTTGGGATGAATTAGAGTGGAGCCAGGCCTTCTCATCTAACATCAGTGTCTGACCTCACAAATGTACTTCTGGAAGAATGCACTCCTAAACCTTGTGGAAAGCCTTCCCAGAAGAGTTGAAGCTGGTATAGCTGCAAAATGTGGGCTAACATCATATTAAACCCTATGGATTAAGAACAGGATGTCACTCAAGTTCATATGTGTGTGAAGGCAGATAAGCGAATAACTTTGGCAATATAGTGTATGAGGGACCATAAGCATAACCAGTCATTTGAGCAGATTTGTTACATTCCTCTTTAAGATGTTCAATGTTTGTAGCTAGGGGTAGTGAGGAGGCAACATGGAATACAACTCCTATTTGGGAAAATAAAAGATAGGACCACTTTTGCATGTATTAAAGTAGGCACGCTTTACTTTATGAGTACTCAAGTGTGTAATATGAACATAAAGATATCCAAGCTTAAAGTAAACAATAAACAGGTTTTAACTTACATACAAAGTACTTCAAAGTACAAGAAATATGGGCGTGAGTAAAGGAGGATGAAAGACGGTGCCAAATAAAAGAAAAGAACAAAACCACGAAACTACCTAACAAAACCTACCTCTAACAAAAATACATTTGTGGAACCCGCCTTCTTACCTAGTGAAGTAAACAACTACCTGTAAATATGTAGACTCGTCCAGAACTTGCTGTCCACCTTCACACTGCTGGAGTGAGAAAGAAAAAAAAAATATCACCAGATGGGAAGTTAATAAGTATTCAATCGATAACAATAATCTCAAAACCACAGTCAGCAACAAAGTCTCAGTCAAACAATAGTGCTCTCGGCAGCTTCCAACACGTCCTCATTGATCCATTTATATCACAAGCCCCCCCCCCCAAGAACACAGCAATTACTTCCAATTGGCACGTAACAAGGTTTTATGGGGTCCAGAATTCCAGTCCCACATCATTGAGATATGAGTTGGTAGCTTTCCAAAAATGCCCTTATAGATAACAGAAAGCAATGGTTATTTGCCTCTTGGCAAGAGTACCAACACACTTTGTCATAAAGAACATAATTATGAGCACTATAGCTGTCACCTGCACCTAATATATCTAAAGTCAGAATAATATACCATGTCCAGAGGTTTAAGGCTGGAGGGAGCAGAATTTGTATAAATTACCTCTCCATAATCCAACACTGAAAACTGCTTCAACAATCCATTTCCTACTAATCAAAGGCAAGCTGGTTTTGTTTCTGTAAAAGAAGCTCTTTTTTGTCAAAGTTTCCTGAAAAAAATCTCTATTAAATGCAAGATGCTCATCAAACAGATTGGATATTCATATTCAGTAACTCTTCAGTACTTCAGTAATTGTTTGTAGTGGATATGTGGAAACTATCTACTATTCTATTTGTTGCCTGCAACACACTCAAAAAAAGTTGGGACAGAGGCACGTTTACCACTGGGTCACATGGCCTTTTTTAAGTATACTTTTTAATCATTTGGGAATTGAAGATACTAATTGTCACAGTTTAGCAAATGGATTTTTTTGCCCATTGCTGCTGAGTACAAGACCTGAGCTGCTCAACAGTCCGTGGTCACTGGTGTCTGATTCTCCTCTTCCTGATGCGCCATACATTTTCAATAGGAGACAGATCTGGACTGCAGGCAGGCCAGTCAAACACATACTCTATATCTACGAAGCCATGCTCATACAGAAAGAAGCCTGCCATTGTCCTGGGAACAGATAGATCTGAAAACAATCACATGCCTTTCTATCCAAGCCAGTATTATATAATCTTTGTAAGAGCAAATAATGATCAACTGTATTAAATGCTTTTGACAGATCCATAAAGGGGGCAGTGTAGTGTTTCTTATTGTCATGTGCAGATACTACATTAGCTGTAATTCATGGAATTTCTGCGATAGCAATGTGATTAACACTATGTCCAGATCAGTGCAAACTTAATGCTGAGTGAAGTCAGTGAAATGACTTAAATTGGTTGTTAACCAAAGATTCCAGGAATTTTACTATGGCAGGTAATTTGATTGGACAGTAATCATCTTTATAAACTTTATGTAAATTTACTTTATGCAAAACATTTTGTAAAAGTTAAAGTAGCCGATTTTTCTAATACAACCTGACTTGTTTGGATGTCATTATAAAAGACAGTCAAGTCAATGTGTCTTAAATATTAGTCTGTCTGATTATTTTTATAGCACATGCCAAATTAAGGAAATGGCACGTGTTTTATATTCCCTGGAGAAGGAAATGCAACAACTGGCTTTTGTAAGAGGCTGCGCTACACAGCAGCAGCCAGCAGAGGGCGGTAGCAACACACAGCAACACACGCCTACTACATGACACACCCACGTGGCAGAGCTGTTGTCTCGCACAATACACCTTTCTTACTTCCGGATCAGGGTTAGTCTTGTTAGGTATGTTGTGTAATAGTTTATGGAAATATCCTGGCTTGTGCCCTGCGCTTGGCAGGGCACAAGCCAGTGACATCAGTGACAGCCAGTGACATCAAAGTGCACAAAACATACCCCAGCCCTTCCCTACATTTATCTTACCTATATATAAACCTCACCTATTTTTAAACAAGTAGGGGTTTTCACTTTGCAAAAGTCGTGTCTACTTTCCCTTCATCACTCTTTCAGTTCCCTATAGTCACTCCCTTTCTCCACATGCGGCTGTCACATTAACCTTTAAACATTCTGGTATTTCATATCTCATACTGAAGATTTGCATCAAATCTGTGCTGAATGAAACTCTTATGTTAATCATTTTGGACATTTGGACTTTTGTACGGACCACACGCACACATTAATTAATTAATTAATTAATTAATTAATTAATTAATTAATTCATTCATTCATTCATTCATTCTTTTTTTTAGGTAGGTAAAAGATAAATGAGCTACTATAGGTACAAATAACATAGCCTTGAGGGTCCCACTCCAATAAAAGACATAACTTAGACAAGTTTAAGCAGCGTACAGTGAGAGAGACTACAACGCTTACACGACACGCCTACTACATAACACATCCACGTCACATAGCCACAATCTTGCACACTAGGCCTCTCTTACTTCCAGATCAGTGTTAGGATTGGTAGGTGTGTCATGTGTTGAATGCAGTTTAATAGTTTGGGGAAATTCCTGTCTCCGTGCCCTGGCTGATTTTCAAAGTGTACAAAACACACCCAAAACCTTCCCTAAATATTCATCATACCTATATTTAAACTTTGCCTATTTATTCTTAAACAAGCAGGGGATTTTACTCTGCACTGTCTCCACTGAACTGCCCTGTAATACCCTCTCCTCTTGTTGAACCGAGCTTGGTTTAATGTAACACTGTGCTCTTGTTCACTTTCCCTCCATCACTCTTTCAGTTCTTTATAGTCACTCCCTGTCTCCATGTGCAGCTGTCACATTAACCTTTACACGTTCTCATATTATTTCAAACTGAAGAGTAAAATGTTGCATCACATCTGTGCTGAATGAAGCTCTTATTTTAATCATTTTGGACAGACCTAATATAGGCTGCTTCTGTACTGACCACACACATTCGTTCATTTGTATTTAATTATCTCTTAAGAGTGGGCCAAAATGTAAAACACTGACAGTGCTCATGCAAGAGAGAAACCAGAACCAGCCACAAATTTGTGTCAGCCATCCCAAAATGTGGGATGCGTACAGATCTGTTAACTATTTGTCCTATTGAATAAAGGCTTCCTGCTATATATTGTAAGTGTCTATCTGCTATCTTTTGTCCTTTGTCTTATAGATAATCCCTCTATACACAGTGTCTGATTGCTGGCAACAGGAGACAATCAAGTATGGCTTAAACGGGAGAAGATGAAGATCTTGTCCACCTCACAAAGGTGTCACTTTTCCGCACAAGAAGACTTTAGACTTCTTTATGACATTCATGACCCCTTGTTATTTCAGAGACAGTTGTACCATTTTCACAGTGATGTTAGGATCCATGTTTTTTTTTCTAGCCCCATGCTCTCTTTTCTTATTCCCCTCAGTCTGTACAGTGTCAGAGAATAAAGCATGATATAAGACATTGCCTGGGATGTCTAGAGCCTTGAAAAAAGCCAGAAGTCTCATTTTCTAAAGGACTGAAAGCCTGAAAGGCAGTGAGAACTTGACACAAGTTTCTCCAGCTAAAGGTTTTCCATGTTTAAGTCACAGTGTAGCACTGCAAAGCTATAGATGGGTAGGGATATGGCTTTTGTTTTTTGTTTTTTTGTATTCTACACATTGTCTCGGATGCAGCCACTACTTTTCAAAATGTATAAGATAGGAGTTAATAATCTAATCCGACAGGTGGCGATATTTAGCCTACTTTGTGCAACAGATTGCTTAAGCTCTTAGGCTATACGATACAGTGTTTAGATCAGTAATCCTTTACACACCGATCTTACTCTCAGAATAAACAGCGCTGTCCCTGACACTGTCCGGGAACTAATAATTTAGTTTATATAATAAAGATTTAAATGCACAACATTGTCTGTAGGTAAAGAAATACATACTAAATGTTCATTTAAAAAAATTGTACCCATGAGGGTTAAATGTAAGCAATATGGAAAGGTAGAGTTTAATGCCATTTGTTTTGTTCTGAGAGTGTATAACATTACAGTTTTAATCTTGTGTTTACACTTTAGGCTGGTTTTTAATAGTTATGTCTAAATACGTCACTCCATTCCGACACATTCAGTTGATTCCAAGTCTTTTTAGCTGTGCCAAATCATTTTTTACGCCACGTAACTTCCTGCTTAAAATCAGACAGCCAAAGAATGAAGCGATGAAAGGTGATGCATCGAACAGGCAAGAACAGGCAATTCCAGATATAAAATCCCTGAGGAGTACAACGCCACTCTGACGGAATTTCCGGGCTGGAATTTCAGACGGAAAGCACGTTGAAATGAAGGAAGTCCAGGGGGCGTGGCTACTGAGTTTTAAAAGCTCAAGCTGCAGCTGACAGACTCACACAGACACGGAGCAACGTCTCTGCTCACACAGGCAAAGATCAACATGTCTCTGCTCACACAGGCACAGAGCAACATGTCTCTGCTCATACAGGCACAGAGCAGCATGTCTCAGCTGCAGGGAATCTGGAACTACATCCTACAGTATGAGACCTGGTTAAGGTCTCCTCTTTTCCCTGTACTGTTTTCACTGACAGTCTATTTAAGTTTCTGTTCACCTTTTGTGCTTCTGGACCTCCTGTCCTCCAGAGTGGAGCTGGTGAGGAGATACAAAATCCAGCAAAAACCAGTGACATTGAGGATGATGTGGACCTGCCTGGCTCTCTCTCTCTACAATCACATGGTGTACATCTTCCCACTGAGCGTGCTGCACTGGTACTGGAGACCTGTCATCTACCCCAAAGAGGCTCCCGAATTCCTCGAAGTCATCGGGCACTTGGTGAGCTGTTTGCTGCTCTTCGATTTCCAGTACTTCATCTGGCATTTGCTGCATCACAAGGTGCCTTGGCTTTACCGCACTTTCCACAAGGTGCACCATAAGCACACGTCCACCTTCTCCCTCACTACAGAGTACTCGGGCGCTTGGGAGACACTCTCGCTTGGACTCTTTGCAGCAATGAACCCCATGCTGCTGGGCTGCCATCCCTTCACTGAGATGCTCTTTCATATCCTGAACATGTGGCTGTCGATCGAGGACCACTGTGGGTATGACCTGCCCTGGGCCACACACAGACTTGTTCCTTTTGGACTTTATGGAGGCGCTCCACATCATGACCTTCATCACCAGAAGTTCAAGGCTAACTACGCTCCATACTTTACTCACTGGGACAAGCTGTTTGGGACACTTCACTCAGAGTGAACAGGCAAAGAAGGACTTTCAAATCACGATACTATTTTGCATCAGAATGACCAGATGTTTTTGGATTCTGTGAATCTACTTATTTAATATATGTTAATCTGTTCAATCTATTTAAAGATATATATTATATGTTTTATATAATATTATATATGTATAATTTATTGAAAGCAAGTAAGCACATTGTGCTGATTTTTGATGTTTGCTTGTATTTAACTGGTTTTTATGAAGTATAATTTATATTGTTGTTCTTGTTGACCAAGAACAAACTAAGCTAAAATAAGCTGCATTAAAAATCTCTTTGAACATCAAGTACAAAGTGTGTCCTTGTGTTGATATAGGTTAATATAACTGGATTTAAATTTCATTAAAATTACCAAAGCACACAAAATAAATCAATCTGTTTTAAGTCAGTAAATGTTATTGCACCACTGTATGTGTAGCTGGCATTAAGTGAGTGGGAAGGTCTGGGTGACAGGGTAATTACAGACACTAAATTATATGTTTGTTGATTCTTTGTCAGGCTAAAATATGATGAATGTTATTAGAATTGGAACATGCAGTATCACTGCTGGGCAGGATTGTAGATTACTAAAACAAGGCTCAAACTTTCAACTACAAAAAAGTAATGTATGAGAGAGTCTTGTAATTATAGAACAATTATAAAAGAACCTACATGTTTATTGTAATTACAAACAGCATCTGGTTACAACCTCCACTTCTTTATGTTCATGTAATATGTAGAATAGGAGAAGTTTTAATACAGTGGCGACAGTTCAGCTGTTAATTGTTAGCACCTTGATTAAGCTTTTAACCCTCAGGTCAGAACATGTATTCATCTGCACTTGTATGCTGCTTTTGTTGAAAAGCACTACCACATGAAGAAAAGTGAAAATGATTTACTTTCTTTCACTTCCTGATCTTCAGTTACGTCTTTGTCCTGGCCAGGGTTGTGGTGGATCTGGAGCCCATCCTTGGAAGACTGGGTGCATATACTGTATATTATAATAAGATAATAGTCCATAATAATCCCATAATAGCTTCATCTGATGTCACCCACAATAGAATTGGTTCTAATTTGAGACTGGTTTCTTGATCATGTAATCTCAGGGAGTTTTTCAACGCCACTGACTAAATGACTGTGTGACTGTGCAGCTGTGTGAGTTTCTTCTTGCTGTAGTTTGCTTATTAGAGATATAAATATTAATCTGCATCCAGATGGCTGTAAAGCTGCTTTATGACAATGGCTATTGTTAAAAGCACTCCATGTGTTTTCAGATTAGAAATGATGAGGCCATTTTATTAATTAGAATTCACATTTTACATGGTGTACAACCCTTAAAGAGCAGACAGTATTAGCTATACCTATCTCCATGTAGAATGCAGATGTGGCAAATTTCACACTTCCTCCTTTCAGCCCCTTGTGCATGCTCTGGCTGTTGTTCTGCTCTGTGTGATATTGCACCGTTTCTTTAATATGAACTCTGAGCTCCTTATATAAAAGATCATTTTAGATCTTTCTGGTGAAATAAGATCTTTCAGAACTGAACCACAAAGTAATGCTTAGAAGAAATCAAAAGCCTCAAAAGTCTTAGCTTATAGAAATTCAACTGTAAGCCAAAAAAATTAATAAATAAACTGTTTGCTGAATGCATTCACTAGGCATTACATCAAAGTAAAAATACTATAAACACAGGGTTAACAAAATTCAATGACTGTGCAGGGCAGCACAGTGGCTCGGTGGGTAGCACCGTTGCCTCACGGCAAGAAGGTCCCGGGTTCGATCACTGGGTGGGGAGGTCTGGGTCCTTTCTGTGTGGAGTCTGCATGTCCTCCTTGTGTTCGCGTGGGTTTACCCTGGGTTCTCCGTTTTCCTCCCACAGTCCAAAGACATGCAAGTGATTGGTCTCTCTAAAGTGGCCCTAGTGAGTGTGTGTGCCCTACGATGGATTGCGCCTTATGCTGCCAACTAGGCACCGGCTCTCCTGTGACCCTGAAAAGGAATAAGCGGTCAAGAAAATGAATAATCGTGCAACGTTTTTTTGAACAGTTTCCTTATTTTGCAACCCTGGCTGTGAGACACACACACACTCTCATCAAAATATTTCAATAAGGAATCACTTTAACTCTCAACCACAAATTGCATGTTAGATTTCTTTTGTCTGTTAGAAATCTGGGTGTGATAGCTGTATATTTATGTGATACAGACACACCTGTGGTTATGTTGGGTTTATTAATAATCAAGCCAACTAGATTTGCAGAACTGCAACAATTAGTATCTTCAATTCCCAAAAGATCAAAAATATAATTTAAAAAAAGGTGATGTGACCCAGTTTATGGCTCTGTCCCAACTTTTTGTGTGTTGCAGGCATCAATTTCTAAATTTGTTTATATTTAATAAATAGAATTAAGTTAATTACTGAAAACACTGAAACTCTTTTCTTTCTCCTTTTGTCTGTTAAATAAAGTTTCAAGTGAATGAACAAACCACGAATTTTATTATTATTATTATTATTATTTGTTTGTTTGTTTGTTTGTTTATTGGGTGGCACGGTGGCGCAGCGGATAGCACTGTCGCCTCACAGCAAGAAGGACCTGGGTTCGATCCCCGGGTGGGGCGACCTGGGAAATTTCTGTGTG
>JAOVVG010000054.1:15919866-15936050 GCA_028566375.1 Leptodoras nelsoni | reverse complement strand
CTGACCACTGTGCAGGACTTGTATATGTCATTCCCAAGACAAATTGATGCTGTATTGGCCGCAAAAGGAGGCCCTACCCCATACTAATAAATTATTGTGCTCTAAAATGACAGGTGTTTCAGTTTCATTGTCTAATCCCTGTATATACTAGCAATAGTATGTTATATGGCCAAATATTATTTGGACACCTGATCATCACAACCATATGTGGTTCTTCCCCAAACTGTTGCCCCAAAATTTGAAGCACACAAGTGTCAGGAATGTCTTTGTATGCTGTAGTATTACAATTTCCCTACACTGAAACTTTGATAATTTCACACATTTAAATGTTTCAGAGACAATCAAACTAATTTTAATATAATGATAACATGTGTAAGCACAAAATGCAGCTTTTAAATAATTATTCCTTTTATTCAAAACCCATATCACAGGTGAAAAAAGAATTGCCTCAATAACCTTAATGACTGGTTGTGCTACCATCTGCAGTCAAACATTTGTGATAACTTGTGTTAAGTCTTTAATATCACTGTGGAAGAACTTTGGCCCACTCATCTTTACAGTATTGTTTTAATTGAGCTACATTGGAGGGGTTTCATGCATGAACTGCCTGTTTAAGGTCTTGAAATTGAACCCAATAATCAATTGAATTTAACTGGTTGATTTGGTAGCTAAAGGGCAATTATTTTTTTCATATGGGTGATACAGGTGTAAAATAAACCTTGAACTTCAGTCAATAGAATGATTATTTAAAAGCTCCAGTTTGTGTTTACTCAGTTTGTCTTTATCTTAATTAAAATTAATTTGATGACATTTAAATTTGACAAATGAGCAAAAAATATTTATATTTATTTATTCACATTTTCATTTATTCAGGTATTTTGGCCAGAAAGAGAAAAATAGGATGAATAATCCCAGAGCCATAAAGTAACAGTGAGATTTTAGATATTTAGATACAAAGGGAAAAAGACAGAAGTATTCAGGCATTGCACTAAGGCATTCTCATGCTTATTCTAAGTTGAATAATGTTAATCCTAAGCATCCAATGAGATGCTGACTCAAGGAGTCCTTTAAGAGAACAGCTGCCTTGCCATTTTCGGTCAAAGCACATGCCAAAAGAGCATAAGTTCATCCACCGCCCAGTAGCAAACATTACTCCACACTGCTGCTTCTGGTTCTGATGAAGTGCTTTTCTACTCAACCAGAGTGAAAGCATTGCAGTTAAATAATTCACTGAACTCATTCAAGTTTTCAGGACCTTGAGGGTAGATTATTAACTGAGACTGGTCCTGTTTGATTTTAAACGTTTCAAGATGATTTATCACAATTTACCACTAGTTTTTAGTTTTATTTTTAAGAGGTGGTAATGACACAGCATGTTAATGCATTTTCAGTTATGAATAACATTCTTATGCAGGCTGTGAAGAATGTTAGTGGATCTTAATCCTGATTAGGTGGACCTCATTCATTTCTACAGTTCTTCTACACTTCTACACTTCTTTATTCCCACCTATAATATAGTTGATATAATCCCTCTTTAGCAATTATCAGGCCCTTCATGTGTTAAAACATGAAAAGCTCAATAATGTGCACAATGCTTCCTATTAGCTAGTAAGTGTGCTAGGCCATTGGCATGGTGAGAGGAAGTCTCAACTTGGATGAAAGCATATCTAAACATGGCAATGAAAATGTGCCTGCTAATATGAATATTATTAAGGATATCCTGCTCTGAAGCTTTCATTTATGGTTTGCCCTCCCAGAATGCTCATATCAGGCTCAATAATTCCCATTCCTTTGCCTTGTGTCCTTACTCCCCTGCATAAATAAGCATGCATTACACCTACAGGTAGACAGATAGGCATTCATCCGTATATACACATGCTGTAATTCTCCAAGCTAGACTGTGTTTTTTCTCAACCCACTCCTTCCGCACAGTTCTTTTCTTTCCTTACATGCCTGAGAGAGGAGCAGGCTGCCAAGTCTCGCCTTATTTACTGAACAGCTCCTTTTTTGGTGCTGCATTAAAGGCAGCTAACAGGGAGGAGAAAACTGTAGCATTTCACTATGAACCACTGAGTGTGAAGCTAAAAAAAAGGCAGACACATGCTAGTAAAGTGTTTACATGAGAAACAGATCCTTAACTTGACGATCTGTAGACAGGAATGTATCCAAAAAAGAAAGAGTTACCAACCCTTGGTGAAGGATAAACCTAAAGTAAAAGGCTAAGACCAATAGGAGTATAGTTGTATAGACTAGTATGTATGTATGTATGTATGTACATTTATTTATTTATTCATTCATTCATTTATTTTCATTACTTTATTTATTTATTGGCACTTAATGTGTACAATGACATATAGTAATAGTTATATACTGTCATAAAAGTACATAGTGTGCATTCTAATTTCATAATAATGTGCACGTGTATAATTCTCCCATTAATTACAGTCCTGCAGATGTTTTCTTTTTTGGTCACTGATAGTTAATCTTGTACATTCCTCACAATTTTCCATTAAATAGTTGAGCAGGAACATCATGTGGCAAGCCTGATAGCAAAAACAAGGTGGAATCAGCTTCACTGTAGCTGCAGATCAGAGAACCAGATGCAGACCAACTAGGCTTTTCAAGAAAGAGCTCCCTCCCTCCACACACAGCACATATTCTGTCAGTTACAGGTCATGAAATCTAAATACATACTGCGTCAATGTGTAGTGACAGAACCCTGTTATGCACTAAGTAATAATTATTAAGCTTGCATGGATGAGACATCCAAGTCATTTCAACTATTCTTACTCTTAAGGTCAGTTCACTTGTCCTTCACTGTACTGTGTGAGGTGGATGATGCAGAACAGTGGACAAGAAGAACAACATCCATATAGTTATCATAATATATTACTTTTTCACTTAGTTTCTGTCAGGCTCGATTCCAATCTATATTTAAGCATTTTTATTCAGCTAAATTATGTTTCTTCACTGCCATGAGTTTTTGTAATAGTAGATTATTCAACCATGAATCATTTCATTTTTTTCAACCGCAGCTTTATATTCTGTCATCCTTGAACAGTCAAAAAATAAGGCCAAGCCACTATACTGAAAGACTTGTCGGTACAAGTAGATTTCAGTGTTTTAATCAATGCATGAGTTGTTTAAATACCCATCATGCTTTTGGATCATGTCTGTAATACTGTCAGACATTTCTAGTATCTTACTTGTGGGTATGTTTCTTGATGCAACTCAAATTCATGCACCATTCTCAAGTACATCTGTACATGGCCTACTGAGTATGCATGTATGTATGTGTGTGTGTTAGGAGGGCTTGCCTCAGTTCTGTGTTTATGTTCCTGCACGATGAGGTCTCCATCCTTTCAGAGCAAAAAGAGAGCGAGAGAGCGAGAGAGAGACAGTGGCTGGAATGCCCTGAGTGATGGCTGCCCGGATTGGAGTGTTCTCCCTCAGTCATCCCTATAAGGCTGTAGTAGAGTGAACCCAGTGGGCTGCGTGTGGCCCTGGCTCCATGTTTGGGAGGTGGGAGGGGGAAGACAAGCACAGTCTGGAGGTACATAAGAGCTCCAAGCACTGGTCAGGACCACACCATCACCAAGTGGCTAAACCCCCCGGCCCAGCACTGTCAGGGTAAGTGGCCTCCACCCACTTTCTTTCACTCCATCTCTCTGTCTTTCTCTGTCTTTTCCATGCCCTCTGAGACATGCTGATGCTTATGATGCATACTACGGCATGCCTGAAGTGTTACTTGTTGCAAAGGAATTTAGATAGTAGATCAGGACTTGGCATCTGATTGCAACTTATGATAAATTGGGGGTTTATGCAGGTGCAGGCTGTTAAGTTGCTTTGAAATGGAAACTGAAAATACTGGTTTGAGCATTGTGGGGCATTGAATGAAAAGAAAAACACATTGTTGAGTGTTATAATGCAGATTTATCCTTAACACCGTTAGAATGCAGATTTACCCATAACAGTGCTATAGGGCATTTGTATCATGAATGGATATTACAATGCAGATTTGTTTGTAATGGTGTTATCAGTCTATAATACACTGCTATATGCATGCAAAGTTTTAGTAAATTTGTAAAAATATATATTTTTTTGCATAAACTTTATAGGCTGTGTTATATATTGGATAGCTGGATGCAAGATTGTCAGGCTAGATGGCTAGATGCATTAAAGGCCCCGTGATTTGTGAGGTTTATGTCTAAATATGGTTTGCTTAAATGGTGCAAAGGCATCAGTGTGACTCCCCAGCTTTTCTCTTCCTTTCAAACCCCCCCCCCTTTTCTCTCCATTAACTGATGTAGACAGGGAGGGCCAGAGAGAGTTTGTCCAAAGACAGACATGCCTCCCCATTATTTCCAAATTAGGAATTTTTCCCATGGTGCAGCATTCATTCATCAAGGACAGGACTACAGGATTCAGCATACACAGCAGTGGGGCGGTGGATGAGTTCTATAGAGAAATACTTGTTTTTAATTTTCAAAAATTTGGATTACTTTTATCATATTTTACTATTAGTCTACAACTATTTTAGTTGCACCTTATTTTATCTTATTTTATCCTTTTGCAACTATTGGAACTGATATAGTAGTCCATGCATTCATGATTTTGTGGACTAGGGTGTGGTCATTATCAAGTACACACAGATATACACACACAGAGACAGACAGATAGATACACACACACACACACATTCACACAATTTTTCAAGATTCAAAATTCAATAAGTAATATTATTGAACTAATATTCAATTGCAAAACAACTAAGATTTATTGATGGTTAACCGGTACCTTTGCAGTGATTGTCTCCTGTTGGAGTGAAGAAGGAAATCCGAGCTGAACCATGTGTGACGACGAAGAAAGCACTGCTCTGGTGTGCGATAATGGCTCAGGACTGTGTAAGGCAGGCTTCGCCGGGGATGATGCCCCCCGAGCCGTGTTCCCCTCCATCGTGGGTCGTCCCAGACACCAGGTGAACCTTCCTCAACCACACCCCATATGGACAGGACACTGAAAACATGCACCTATTGAAACCATGACATTTAGCTTAGTGGAATGGCAAACATTACTCTTTTTTTCTGATGCCTTTTCATCTGCTCTCAGGGTGTGATGGTGGGAATGGGGCAGAAAGACAGTTACGTTGGTGATGAAGCACAGAGCAAAAGAGGTATCCTGACCCTCAAATACCCAATTGAGCACGGTATCATCACAAACTGGGACGACATGGAAAAAGTAAGCAGATGTTGCTAATTTAGGCATCATTACGAACCAGAACCGAGAACAAGAGACCAAATAGTTCCCCAGAATAGTAACACATAGCATGTGAGCCTTATGCTAGATATGTGGCTGAAATCAACGCACAATTGTTCTTATCGCTAGACTTTTTATTTGCTCTTCAGTGTGCAAATAGACCCACTTATACCTGGCAGAGCTGTGCTGCCTTATGACTCATTGTGCACATGACACACACACACACACACACACACACACACATACATGTACAAACACATACGCAACCACACACTAATGTGTCAAACACTATTCTTCAGGCACATACTGTCACCGACTAGCAGATGCATGCAGCAGATGGTATTATTCACTTAGCTCTCTGTGACTACTCCATATCTCAGTCATTATAAGCATTGTGTGTCACAATTAAGAAACCTACATGTTTTCATAGATCCATTAAACTTTCGTCAGCCCATTTGTAAGTGATTAATTATAATATGGACACTCTGACCTGCTTTGCCCACGAGGTAATTGCTTTTATTATTTTTTAAAAGATCTGGCATCACTCCTTCTACAATGAGCTCCGTGTTGCTCCTGAGGAGCACCCAACCTTGCTGACAGAGGCGCCTCTCAACCCCAAAGCCAACAGGGAGAAGATGACCCAGGTCAGGCTCTGTTTGCACTGAACACACCTGCCAATATTTTCATAGAAATCAAAACCCTGCATTAGATAAAAGGAACTAAAAAAGTTTCCAATATATTACAGTATTAGAATAGTAGCCTTGATCCTTTTCATCTGCAAACACTACTGTCTCTGCTTTCAGATTATGTTTGAGACCTTCAATGTTCCAGCCATGTACGTAGCTATTCAGGCAGTGCTATCCCTCTATGCCTCTGGACGCACAACAGGTCTGTTTCCTTGTACCCTTTACATTACATTACATTTAGCTTCAGAACATTTTTCTGATTAAACATTCTGTTTGCACAGGTATTGTTCTTGATTCTGGTGATGGTGTCACTCATAACGTGCCCATTTATGAGGGCTATGCTCTTCCTCATGCCATCATGCGTTTGGACTTGGCCGGCCGTGATCTCACTGACTACCTCATGAAGATCCTGACTGAACGAGGCTACTCCTTCGTGACCACTGGTGAATGCAGATACTATTAAAACACTCTCTGTTTATATCGGTTGTAACTTTAAGCCAAAATATTGTGCATTAGAATGAGAGGCATTTTGTGGTGTACTGTTGGGTATGGAAGCATAAATGTTTTACATGAAAACTACAGTACAAATGTACTGAAGCAATCCGTCTAATACAGCTGAAAGAGAAATTGTCCGTGACATCAAGGAGAAGCTGTGCTATGTTGCTTTGGACTTTGAGAATGAGATGGCCACTGCTGCCACCTCATCCTCTCTGGAGAAGAGTTATGAGCTTCCTGATGGGCAGGTCATCACCATTGGCAACGAGAGGTTCCGCTGTCCTGAGACCCTCTTCCAACCATCCTTTATTGGTAATTCCTTTTTCTCTTTTCCTCAATTTATGTCTTTTTTCCTTTTTTTCTCCTTGCACCATTTGATCCACTAGTTCTGAGTTATGATTTTCTCTCTCAGGTATGGAGTCTGCTGGTATCCATGAAACTACTTACAACAGCATCATGAAGTGTGACATTGATATCCGTAAAGACCTGTATGCCAACAATGTCCTGTCTGGTGGTACCACCATGTACCCTGGCATTGCTGACAGGATGCAGAAGGAGATCACTGCCTTGGCCCCCAGTACCATGAAGATCAAGGTGAGTACTCTGACTGGCTGGATTTGCAGATCGTAAAACCTTTGGCTCAGTTTTACTTAGTTGGTCCTGAAGATGAGAATATCACTGACCATTTTTGTGTAACTGTCATCCTCTGTGGATGCTCTGTGGATGCTGTGTGTGTGTGTGTGTGTGTGTGTGTGTGTGTGTGTGTGTGTATAGATCATCGCCCCACCAGAGAGAAAGTATTCAGTATGGATTGGCGGCTCCATCCTGGCTTCCCTCTCCACCTTCCAGCAGATGTGGATCAGCAAGCAGGAGTATGACGAGGCCGGTCCATCCATTGTGCATCGCAAGTGCTTCTAAACTCGACAGCCCCAAGCCTTTAAAACTCTGCTCTCGCTTCCTAGCCTGTAAACTGTGAATGTATCCTCTAGTTTCCCTCCTGTTTTGTCTTTGCACTGCCCACACTTGCGTGAATATTTGGATTTTTTTTTTCTCGTCATTGATTGTTTTTGTTACATTGGATGAGCAAAGCCGCCAACATGAACAGATTGGGAAGATTCCTGGGGATTAGTGAGGCTCCAGATGGAGGGAGAGAGAATAAACGCAAAGTGTTTTGTAATGATTTCTAGAGGAACAAAGCTCACATACTCCCTCTTGTGTTTCCAACACAATAAGATACCCCTTGCATGTGATTTTTCACTGCTGTGGGCTTTGAGAAAGTTTGTATGGATATCTATCCAATAACCCCAGGAACAAATAAAGCTCTGCATACTGAAATTGTATTTATCTGTGCATGATTCCATTTTGGACCATGATAAAAAAAAATTATTATGATTCTATGCATTATTTGACACCATCAGACTGTATTCCCATTTCGGGGGATGTGAAACCAATGCTGAACATAAAACCCATTTCAACTAAAGGTCAATTATTCATTTCATTACTTGCTCACTTAGATAAACAGCCCACACAAATTCCAACAGGGTCACAAATGATTTTGTTTGTCTGTGAGAAGGCAGCACCAGTAAAACCCAGCAGCAAGGTTTTTAATCTGGAGACAATCTGTTATCAAGCAAAAGATTTCAGGTAAATTGGAGTTTCTGATTTCATTCTAAATGTCATTGTGAAGTCTTGTTGAAAAGGAGAGCAATATGATTTACGAATGATACAATCAAGCTCACAAGCTCTTTTTTTTGCTTCTTTTATTTAAAAAATGGCAGTAGGGGGAAAAAACATCATACAGTCACTGCTTTATACTGTATTGCCCACAACTTCCTGCTGCAGAGTAAAACAGCACTAATAGAGTACTTTTAGAGTAACTACTGAAACCCAGACAAAGACACACCTCAGAAAAAAAAATACAAAGCCACAGTGCGCACACAAAATCCACAATATGCAAACAAGGCTCACACAATATCAAAGAGGATATTGAGACTCGGAACATTTTCTGTTGTACCACTGCGAAATGGAAAGTTGAAAAACAGGAGGAGGAATTTGACTAGCATGAGAGGATGATACCTGAGATCACTGGTTCTATCAAGCCTCTAGTTCCATTGCAGTAATAAGGCGTTATAGGCTTATTTGCTTATTCTACTGTAGGTGCTTTGGTTAAGGAGAAAATGAGGCATAACTGTGGGGGACATCTGTCTGTTTACGCTGCTCAGCTTTACCACTTACTGTAAGGCTCAAACTCCTGAGCACCAAGACTAATGCCAAATAGGTCAACATAATAAAGTTGCTTCAGTTACTTAGCCACTCCTTCAAGTCAAACATAACCTTCACTGACCTGAAGTTCTCGAGCTGGAAAGGGTTGCTTTTAACTGTATACTGCAAGATACGTACTGATTATAGTTTGAGGTTTGAGGTCCCTTGACTAGACATTGGAGCTTTAACAATTGGATTCAGCATAATTGACAAGATACAAACATTGCAAATACATATTGGGTAAAAGGTATCTGTGTATATAGCAAGAAATGTAAAAAAAAAATCTAATCACTTCACTTTACATAAGGCAACTGTCTAAAAATAACTTTGCATCCTGGTAAAAAGTTCACATTTTGGTTGTGGCATTAATAGCTAAAAGATGCCACCTTCAGGACACACTGTAATATGAAACCTGATGAGCAGTCAGATCAGATCACACAACTGCCCAAAAAGATTGCTTTTGAACAGGCACAAATGTTAAAGCAAGCTGTTAAAAAAATTCCATAACCAAATAGAGACACAGGGAAAAAAACACCACTCACTTGAAAGCTTTACAGCTTTAGTACAAGATGCCAACAGCAACCTGTGCAGCACAGACTCCACTTCACAGTACTTTTTTTGTTGAATAAATAAATAAATACAAAAAAGGCGTCAAGTAGCTGAAGAAAATAAAACTTCTGGGCGTGTGGCTTCTACTGAAGCATGTCCTCCCGTTATCTGTCACCTGAGGTCCAGCACTGTCGTTTTGGCATCCTTCACAACCACGTGCTTACAAATCTGTAAAATTACACACTTTTGAGTTTCACTTCCCTTAAAAGAAGAGCTTTGCATTCTCACTGAAAGAGCCACTTATTACGAACTGAGAATCTGTAATAAAATCTTTGGCACCAGTGAAAAAAGAAAAATAATAGGATGAAATGAAACAAAAGAGCGTGTAATAAAACAAGGTGAGCTAGCTGACAAATCCGCTGAATATTATGGGATAACTCCGCATTATAACGATTCAGGAGATGAATGATGAAAGTTTTTTTTTTCCATATAATCAACAAGTACAGCTAGCTAGTACTTAGCTAAATAGTGCTAGGCTGCCTTAACCAAACGTACCAGAAAAATTGGTACTGGAGTCTATGCAAAATACATAGCAACACCACCGATGCACTGGTTGCGTCCACCAGTGTGTATATATAAAAAGCTATAAACATGTAAGGAAGCTTCTAGAGTTGTTTCTGCTGTGAGAATGGCAAGTTAGTATATATTTTCAATGCAGTTTAATGGTCTCATAGCATTTCAGAGGTAGAAGCAAAGTTTGGATTGCCACATATGAGCATTTCAACGGTGTACCATGACTACAAGAATTCTGGCAAAACCTCCATATTATGACAGCAGTGTGGCCGTAAACAGACTCTGGGTGAACGTGACCAGCTTTGGCTGGCAAGAATCGTTTCACGCAACAATGCTGTGGCCTCAACATACATCAGTGTGAAGACTCCCTCCAAGATCCAAGACCTACCAAGTATTAACTGGTACTTCAGTGTGTACAGATAGATAGACACAGCACTGTGCAAAAGTCTTAACCACCCTATTGTTTTTTATAACTTTTGTTATTGAGGGTTTTTTTCTAGTTAATCTACCAGCATATCTAGCTAGTACCTATTTAGCACCAGATTCCGTTCCCGAACTTAAAGCTGTGATTTGGCCAACACTTGTAGCAAGATTGTATTGAAAATCAATACTGTGTAAGAAATAGCTTCTAGTGGAAGAATACTAGCAGAAGTTGGTACTCGATATCCAGTGCTAGTCACATATTCATTAGATTAGACTTGTTAGCTAGTTAATTAATATCAGCATGCTGATGTCTTTTATATTTATGTGTATTTAATCTTTAAAACCGAACATATGTGATTGCTATTTAATCAGGAGTATGGCTGAGGGTCTTACGGTGAAGAGGGGAGGGTCTTTCGAGTGCGGGTGAAAGCCTTTCAGTCTGCAACCAGCAACCTCGCTCATTCCTGCAGTGGTGAGGCGGAACACTCCGGTACTGCAGACAGTGTAGGAAGCAGACAATGTGTTAAGACCATCTTCAGTTTTACATAGTGCAGTTATCCCCTCACACAAACAGAGCAGCTAAATACTACCAAATATTGTACTGCACTGCCCACAGGACTTCCTAGTACTACATCAAATAAACTAGACGCACCGTACAGGCATAACATTATGACTAAATATGGTGTGCATTTGTATTCAGCCCCTAAGTCTTTTGTGGTATATCTCTACTAGCTTTGCCCATCTACAGACTGAAATCCTTGCCCATTCTTCTTTGCAAAAAAAGCTCAAGCTCAGTCAGATTGGATGGAGAACAGCAATTTTCAAGTCTTGCTACAGATTCTCAATGGGATTTAGGTCTGGACTTTGACTGGGCCATTCTAACACATGAATATGCTTTGATCTAAACCATTCCATTGTAGCTCTGGCTGTAGGGTCGTTGTAATCCTCCGCTCCATTCTCAAGTCTTTTGCAGCTTTTAACAGGTTTTCCTCCAGGATTGCCCTGTATCTAGTTCCATGGTCCCATTAACTCTGACCAGCTTCCCTGTCGCTGCTGAAGAAATGCATCCCCACAGCATGATGCTACCACCACCATGTTTCACTGTGGGGGTGGTGTGTTCAGGGTGATGTGTGGTGTTAGTTTTCTGCCACACATAGCGTTTTGCATTTAGGCCAAAAAGTTCAACTTTGGTCTATTTGGTGTCCTCTACATGGCTTGTGGCAAACTGCATATGGGAATGACTTTCTTCTTGCCACTCTTCCATAAAGGCCAGATTTGTGGAGTACACGACTAATAGTTGTCCTGTGGACAGAATCTCCCACCTGAGCTGTGGAGCTCTGCAGCTCCTCCAGAGTGACCAAGGGCCTCTTGGCTGCTTCTCTAATTAGTGCTCTCCTTGCCAGGGCTGTCAGTTTAGGTGGACGGCCAGGTCTTGGTAGCTTTGTAGTTTTGACATACTCCTTCCATTTTTAGATGATGGACTGAACAGTGCTCTGGAAGATGTCCATAGCGTGGGATATTTTTTATAACCTAACCCTGCGTTACACTTCACCACAACTGTATCCCTGACCTGTCTGCTATGTTCCTTGGTTTTCAGAGGTTTGTTAGAGAACATTAGTGAACATCATGTTGTTTGTTCACTAATCTTCTCTAACAAACCTCTGAGGCCTTCACAGAACATAAATTACACACAGGTGGACTCTATTTACTAATTACAGGACTAAAGGCAATTGGTAAATTGGATTTTATTTAGGAGTGTCAGAGTACAGGGGGCTGAATACAAATGCACACACTTTTCAGATTTTTATTTATTAAACATTTTGAAAACTATGTATCATTTTCTTTTCACTTCACAATTACTTGCTATGTTGGTCTATCACAGGAAATACAATAAAATACAATGAAGTTTGTGGCTGTAGTTCAAGTTCAAGGGGTATGAATACTTTTGCAAGGCACTGTACTTTTTTCACGTTACCTTTACACTAATTATTGTTTTAAATTTTATTTGTACTATTTTAATTAAAATATTTTCCATTTTAAGGTTGTGTTGTTTTCTGTCTGGTAATGCTTTTATTTATTTCATTAGTAATAGTAGTAGTAGTTTTACTATTATAACAACTGTGATGTGTCAAACAGGGTTTTAGATGAACTATTCAGTAAGTTGATCTAAAATTTAAATCATTAAAATCTTACTGAAGCTTATTCATGCTTTATTTTATTATATAAGTGGCGTTTTTCTGAAAAAGTAACCTGGTCATGTTCCCTGCATGGTAACAATGAGATGGCAAGGAGAGTGTGTGATCATACTCACTCGTTATGCTTGGGTGAGCAGACAATGGCAATGGCCTCAGGCAGCATCAGCTGATAGGAGCTGTGCGTGTGCAAATCCACACTGGAAAGAAAAGCTGTCTGTGTGGGATGCGTCTGTAGGCATCCATATATAAACACATACACACACACACACACACACACACACATTAATAAACAACATTTTTACATAATCAGTTCTTGTGTGATCACTAGGTGACTTGACAGGGAGAATAACACTGTAAAATGATTAGGGATGTTACCATGGTGACCCGCTGCCTCAGGCCCAATTATATTTGATCCCGCAGGTAATAGGAGAAATTCAATGGGGTCATTTTAAATAATCCTCACTGCTTTTCATCCCGTTACGTTTTGAGAAAAGATTCATTTTTTAAATCTGTAGTTTATTTTCTCTGCCAATACAAAAAAAAAAAACAAGAAAGAAGGCAATTCGATGAGAATGGGAGAGATTGTCCTACATGGATCCAGCCGAGGGTTAGTAGGTTATGGTGGTCCTGATAACTGAACAGCTCCTCCACATTCTCCATGTCACAGTAGTCTGGCCCGGATGACTGTTTGGGCACAATCACGTGGGTGAGCATGAACTCGTTGTGAGTCTGGGGGTTAGAACAAAAGAACAAAGACAGGTCTTTTTACATTCTGTTTATTTTAGCCAACTATGCAAACAAAGCCAAAGTGCAACCTTTCAGCAAATGTCTATAGAACAGTGTGAGAAGTAAGTCCTGAATACACTCATACCCATTTTCAGTATCACCACAGCTATTCTAAACATCTCTCTTTTGTCAACAAAGGCAAAATGGAGAGAAACAGGTTGGTCTATGATAACCATCAAACAAAAACCATGAATAAATGATCTCTTTTACAATAGAGGAAAGGTATCTTATATGCCTACTCCCTGGAACACATCAATTACATTTCTGGCACCAAAAGAATGCAGAAAAAGGAAGCAACAATGAGCTTGTAACCTAATGAACACAGATCAAACACAAAGAACATAAAAAAAAACTTCTATGAGGTAACAGCTCAGGGAAAAATGTATATAAAAATTTTAGATCCGGATTTCTGTAAAGATGCTCGGTGACAATGTCCAATGTCCATGTTTAAAGTGATGATAAACTAAATACCAGTTTTCCGCAGAGCACGCCGCATGTCTCAATGCCTCTGGCTGTGTTGCGGTCAGCGAGCAGCAGGAACCTGTACGTCAGGTCTCGAGGAATTAGAACCCGCCTCAGGCCTTCCACTTGCTGATCTAGATAGACACACACATACACTTGCACTGAATTGCACACACACTGATTACACAAGATATAGACACAAAGCACTCCTGTGTGACTCACTCTGCACTGCAGCTAATGTGGCTGCAGGTTTGGGAAGAGGTGTGGCTTGTTTGTTGCGGTTCGGGTCAAGGCGTGTGTGGTTTCTTGGAGTCTGGGACAAGCACGAGCCATCCGTTTGTTCAGGTTCTTTAGGGCCCGCATCCTGTTTACGGTTGGCCTGCTCCTGACGCCGCAGCTGGTCCTCGAAGTAGCGGAACTGCTCAGACTCCAGCTGCATCTTTCTCAACTGTGCCACACGCTGTTTCTCTTCCTCCAGCAAAGACAGCCTCTGTAACTGTTCTCCACACACAGCTACAGGCATGGCCTGGCTCTAAAAACACACATGCACACACAAAAACAGTATAGCACTTAAAATGCAACACAGCAAAACATATATAAACACAAGGCCTGCATCAGTTCTAGCTCTACCTATCTAATTCTACCGACTTCAGTAGAATGCGTGTCCTAGTGCAGCTTTGATTACAAAACGGTCAAACACAGGGCTCTGAGTCACAGAGAGCTGATAGGACTGCCAGTCTAATCTGATCAAGTGCACCTGGAGCTTACCTGCCTCTTCAGATGTTCACTGTACTCTTTGCTGTATTTTTCATGAAGGAGTTTCCTTAGTTGATCTTTGCGTGGAAAAGCTACTTCTTGCAATTTCTATGGAAAGGCAACACATAAAAAAAGTTTTTTTAAATGGGATATTTGCTTTAAGCAACATGACAATATAATAGTGATATTGCGATGAGAAAGATCTGAGAGATTGTTGACAGTCTAGAGCTGGTGTGTTGACTTTGAGGGAAAAAAAAGTATAGTCGTATGATATTTCTGCCGAACCAGTCTAAGGTGCATCACATTAATTGGTGCTCATGCCAGCAGGACATGTAGGTTTATCGAATCTCTTACTTCTGTAACAGAAAGAAGAGTTTATTATATATTTTAGGAATATACTGAATAGAAGAAAAAACCCATAAACCCAAAAAGCAGAAATGACAGATTTTTAAACTACAAAAAACATACTCCATTTGCCCATAAATAGATTTTGACCCGACATGCACCGTGCAGTGAGTCTGCATTTCTAGGCTGAGCAGCCTACGCAAAGACATGAAGACATTTTTCTGTGGTATCTCAGTGGGAGCGAGTGTTAGTGTCTCTGTGCTAATGAAGCATAATGCTAATAAGATTTACAGTGGGCTCAGCGCCACTGGGCTCCATCACCCTGTGCAGGCTGCCAGGGGCTTACCTTCATTATGACTTGTTTCTCGGGGACGTTGCACTGCTGATAGTCCCGATGACTGGGGAGTTTCTCCACGAACAAACTGCAGAGTGACAACAGCCAGATGTGAAAAGTTAGTCATAGTATAATGGAAGACTATGCTCTTGGTATATACAATTATTTAAAATGTTCCCATGATACAAACACTTGTAATTGTCCAGCATCCATCTTCTGTAGTAACTGATACATTCAAATTAGCTATTTTTTTAATATCATAATCATGAAGGCTGTATAAGAACTGAACTTTTTAGCCGTGATTCTTACAGAGATGGAACTATCTACACAGGCCATCATTCTGAATCCTGATTTGTAGCTGTCCCTTCTAATATGCATAAAGTTCAACTCAACATTTTTTGCCACTTGCAATGGCACTGAAAATGAAATGGTAATGGTGGAAAGTCAAATGGTGAATTTGTGTTTAATGTGCATGTACTATAAGGCAGCTAACAAAGAGCTATGGTGTAGGTTCAGGCATAAAAAGACTTGCAAATACCACTGACAGTACAAGAAATAACAGAAGCTCTTGTAAAGGACGATCCATAAGTCTAGTGACCAGTACTGAAACCAATTCATTCACCTTAGTGGCTCACTCAAAAAGACTGAATCCTTCACAAATGACAGTCTAGCTCAGATTAAAATTGGGGATTTATCCATTAAAATCATAAGTGAACTACTGCTAGGCTATTGAGAAACACAGATGTTGAGCATGTCCAGTTAGCTAGATCATAGCTGTTAAATCTTTTATACAGACCACCTGAAAGCCTAGTGCCAATGGAAATCTTAAAGCTTTGCATACACTTTGCACTGACTGCCAATTGGTCATAGGCTCTACTATATTAATAAATATCAACAATGCCTTATAATTCATTCATTCATCCTAGCCGGCAGCATAGGGCACAAGGCAGGAACAACCCTAGACACGGTGCCAATCCATCGTAGGGCACACACTCACACACTAGGGCAACTTTAGAGACACCAATCAACCTAACGTGCATGTCTTTGGACTGTGGGAGGAAA
>JAOVVG010000054.1:15872130-15886009 GCA_028566375.1 Leptodoras nelsoni | reverse complement strand
TGTGTGTGTGTGTGTGTTTGATTAACAGTACCTTTTATTCCATTCATGTTATTGTTACAACATTAAAGTCATGTTGTCATCAGCTCCTGGATCATGTTATTCCTGAACATTTGGAGTAAAGTTCGATTCAGTGTAAAACTGGAGCAAAGGGCCAGATCAGAATCTCAGGCCCTCAACTGAACGCCTGCAGGACAATGTGCTGATCTGTATTGAGATTATAGTGGAAGGTGATTCAGCACTGAATCACCCGCTAAATTAAAAGGACCCCTGAAAAGCCTGTTTCTAATTTCCTCATTATGTTTTTTTTTTCCCTGACAGAGAGGCAAGGAAAAGTTTAGATAATGTGATGTATCTGCTGTCACTGCCAAAATAATTTTTATTATGAGTAATGGCAGCCTTTATATTTTGTGTCAATTCTCTTCTTAATTTGTTTCAGCATGCGCTCCCTCTTTCACATAAGCTTGCTAGGAAAATAAAATGGTCACCCCTAAAAATAGGCAGCTTATGAAAAATTCTGTCCCCTGAGATATAAGTGCTTTGGTTTTCAAATACAGGAACAAAGTATGTCTTTGCAACAATTAGTCAGATGTCTGAGGAAACACATTTTGCCACATTCTTTTCCTAGGTAAATGTCAGCTCTATAAATGTGTGCTTTGCCTGACTGCTCACACATCAGCAAATTTGGGCCACCATTGCCACCTAATTCACTTTCAGCCATGTTTCTGAACGGTTTCGACTGCTGTGTGATTACGCAAATATGTGGCTTGATTTAGCTGGCTTGGAGTAGCAAGCCTGCAAAGCAATGCCCCTAAATGAATTTACTGTAAATTAGATAACTAAATTGATCTTGTTGTCACAGTAGAGCTGATTTCATTTGCTGCCTGAATTAGTCTGGAGTCAGAAATGGGACATATTGATTTCCTATAGACAATCACTGAATGTCCACTGCAGCACTTGTCAACACGATGTGCAGCTAGATGAAATAGGCTCTTGATTTATTCATTTAAAAGGTGACAGATGTCCTGTAATTTGGGCCTTGGATGTGTTTCTCATGTCAGTGTTACATTTCTTTAAAAAGGACCTGTCTAACAGGCTAACTTTGACCAGCCGCTTAAAATAAAGCATGTGGCTTGACATCAGCAGCGAAGCCCTCATGTTGCTACCCTAAATGTCTGTGTTTGGTCCTGACTTAAACTCAAGCTTTCTTTGAAATAAGCCTGCCTGTGAGCTGTCATGTTTACCCACCAAGATATTTTAGCTGACATCTGAACCATGCCAGCTCCTTATACCTGCCTACACAAAGGCATCCTGTTTGTAGGACAGTGGAAGGATGGATAAAACAGTCCCTGAAGTCAAGAGATTAATAAACATTCATGTATATGTGTAGGTGCATGCACAATTAAGGAATAAAGCTTTTATTTAAAGTTTTATTTATTGTCCTGAGGCAAAGCTTGTGTTTCACAGCACTTCTGTATTTAGTCCATGTGAATTTTATGCTTTGCAAGATGGTTACTGCTTAAAAACCTATGTATAATAATAATAATAATAATAATAATAATAAATTTTATTTATATAGCACTTTTCAAGACAGTCAAAGTATGTCGATTAACTGCTTAACTGATTAACCTACTTAAACATCGGACAATTCTAAACTGATCCTGTGTCAGTTTGGTTATGATGGCATTCAAAAGTCTAATTCATGTCCTAACCTACTTGTTGAGAAGGAATTGCTGACCCAGCTAAAGGGTTAATCTTTTTTGAGAACGATTGAGAATGATCAGTCATCAGCTCTGAGTTTTTCTACCCATTTCATGTGAAGTAAGTAAGCCCAGCTACCAAGCCGGCTTTTGCTGTATGTGTGTTATTACTTAATAAATGAGAGTAGTGTTTTATCAGTCTTTTGGATTTGCAGCTGCTTGCCAAAGGTTAGCCTGGAGGCATCTGTGATGCTGGTCTTCATCTGTTTAATTGGCTACATGAAATGAAGTGCTTTCTCTTCCAGGTGGTTTGGCTGTTGAAATCTAAGCCTGGCTTGGTACTGAACAGAGCTCATCAGCCACACAGCCAGTGACTTGACCTGGCTCTGAATGTGCATTTGGAAAACTTTGATTCAGGTTTCTGTCCCGAATGTATATGTATATCATCACTGTCAAATATTATTTGATCAAATGGGTGTTGAAAAAGGGTCCGTTAGGAATCTGCGCTAATGACAGCCCACATGCTATTCCCTCCCCTTGCCCTGACTAAAGTTGGACCCAATCCCAAAACACTGCAGAAGTTCAGCCTGCCCCTAAAAATGCTTCAGTTATCATTGGGCACAGTTCACAGAGTGCATTAAAATTTTGAAAAACAACTTCCGCCACAATTACATTTTTTTTCCCTGGTTTTTGGGATTCTTTCCAGAAACTCTCAGGCAACTATTAAAACAACCTTTAAAGAGCTAAGAAAGACCATAAATTGTGAAATAGTGCGGTTCTCTCAAGCACTGTGAATAGATTTCCAGTATGTTGCACTGCTGTGTGGACCAAGTCCCTGAGGATAGCGACAAAGGCCAGTCTTGGCCTGGGAACAATGAAAATACATGGGAGTTGGTGTGCTCTCTTAAAACAATATTTCCTTGAACAATACCGACCTTACATAAATCAAGCGCCCGCGTTCAAAAATAAACTTTTGCCTTTGTGTTTTGGGTCGTGCTTTTAATTGTCCACGACTTCGTCTTGTGTATTGTGCACCGTCAGTCTGAACGAAAGAAGGAGGATTGTAGCTATTGATCTGAGGGTAGTTATGCATATTGGCGCTATACAAGTTGATAATGTTTTTTTTTGACGTTTTTAATGCACACATCACTCCACACGTCACCGCAGGTACACCTCTCAGAGCAAGCAGAGAGCCATACCGTAGATGACCACATGTTCACGGCATGACTTCTGACTATGCCCTGTGCTTAAATCTGCTTTAGAGATATACCTAGCGCCATGTTGGAGAAAGGCACGCTCCTACTCCTACTCCCCCTGTGGCCTGCGCATCCATCCCGAGTGCCCTCTCAGAAGACAATTAAGCAGCTAGGGAAATTTGGTTTCCTTAGTAGCCAGAAGATGAATTTGGGAAATGCCCTCTTGCTGTTATTCTATGCTCTCTCCTTTCTCTCTCTTTTGCACTCCATTGATTGCCAGTGAGCCATAGAGTATGCTTCACAATAACATTTTTATAGTTGTGCCCCTGCCAGATGGGAGGAGACTGCACTGTTCATTATGTGTTACCAACCTGGCATGCAACTTTACCAACCTTACGGAAGTTACTAACTTATTCATTGTGTTGCACAGAAGTAAGGGATGCTGAATATGAAAATAAATTGCACGTATATGGCTTAGTTCTTAAACCCACAATCTTCAGAATAAACAGTCAGCCAGACATCAGCAAAATAAAACAGTAAAAAAAATGGCCTGTCAGCAAGATGTATAACATTTTGGATAGTTGTGTGTGTGTGTGTCTGTGTCAGAGAGAGAGAAAGAGAGAATCAGTTGTGTACCTGGCATGAAGCCAGGCCTTAATGCCTTTAATTATGCCTCACCTCTGGCCTCTGATTAATACTCAAGCACACACACACATACACCCACACACACACACACACGTGCTTGGAGAGGAAGCTCTATATGAGGAAACCTCATACCTCATGTTATAACATGAGACCAGCAGACCATGTGCATGGGAACTGTTCAAGTGCAACTTCTGTATTCTATTCAGCTTCTAGATTTCGTTTTTGAATCACAGCTCATGCAGTTCAGGTTCTTTCTGATACATTAGTTACCATCTGTTACATCTTCCTCTAACTTGTCACACTACAAACTAGTGCACTTCACAGCTTTTGTCATTGACTGTACTTGGAAAAGTGCAGCTTTCCTGCATTGCAGCATTCTGGCTGTGGGGGTATAAAAGGCTCAGGGATAGAGGGGGAGAGAGAGAGAGAGAGAGAGAGAGAGAGCAGCTGTTTCCCCCATGCTGGAGTACATTGATCAGGCCATGCTCTGTCAACACGATGGGCCTAAGCAAGTCCTGCACTCATACCCTACATCAAAGATCTAGGGGCAATGAGAGCCAGCCACTGAGCTGCAGACTGGAAAACTTTAACCTTGTCATCTCACACACAGACACAGATACACGCATACACACACATGGACATCCTTGAATGTAGTCACTCTCCTACTCGGACACATGAAGGACTAATGTTGTTGCTGCAGGGGCCAGTGATGGTTTACTTTCGCAGGTTGGGGAAATGAGGCACTGGCAGTCAGGCGATGGCGAACACATCAGCAGCACGTGTTAGCTCGTGTGTGAGCGTGAGTGAGGGAGAGAGGAAGTGTAAACTCTCAGCCAGCTATGGGGAATATCTCCAAGATGATTTTAGGAGTGTAGAGGAGAGGAAAAGGCATTTGTACTAGGCAAATTTATAAAGTATAGGCAGACACAGAGCAGGCTCCTACGCTCCTGAGAGTTCTGTGGTGACAAGTGTGCAAAGAGGAAGACATAAGGTGTGTGAGGGAGTTTCTGCACCTCAGGATGTGAAGACTCTTGAGATTTATGCTTTTATGCTGCACTTTTCTTTTTTTCAGAGATTGTGAGAGGCCCCTGTGAGTTTTCTTTACACTTTCCTATTGTGTAAATTTGGAAGAATGCCCTGTACACTGTGTGTCATCATGGCTTTTTTGAGACTTCAGCCACACAGAATTATAATGTTTCTCAACAATCCTTTAGTGTCCTAACTACCTGATTAGCTTTGTGACTATGTGGACACAGCTGAAATGTTTTCTTACCCTGTGGAGGAAATGAATGACCTACCTCAATACCTCAATACTCATTGCATTTTCCCCTGGACTACCAAACAGATCTGAGGCCTGAGTATTATAGTGTTCCTTTCAGTGCAAAGCTGTGCTCCCCACCTGTTGGACAGCTGTGTAAGGAAAAGGGCAGAAGAGCTAAATATTTCTCCAGATGAAGGCAATTGAACTGGAAAAATGCAAACCATTCCATCAAGTCCACCTACAACAAACTGCTGGAACACCATTTCTTCTACCACCCTGAGGGAGTGCACAACTAAGAACTCTTAAGTTCAGATCTGCACTGGGTAGAATCCAACATTATTTATGAGTCTTTTACCATTCCTCCTGTACTATCTCTTTTATTACAATAATAATCGTAACCAGTACAAGAGCAGTGCAAATATACATCAGAGATCTGAGTCAAAAATCAACCAGCTGCTTTTCTCAGACAGTGACATGACACCATATCTATCTAATAAAGTGGTAGCTCAGTGCTTGAGACATTGGCCTAATGTTCGGAAGGTCACGAGTTCAAATCCCAACATCTCCAAGCTGCCACCATTGGGCCCTTGAGAAAGGCCCTCGACCCTTAACAAGTCAAGTCACGCTGGATAAGGGCGTCTGTCAAATGCCATAAATGTAAATGCACTAAACGTCTGAAAATAGGTATTGATAAAGGTGGAAGAGAAGCTTACATGTGAAATTGTGAATGTAAATATAGAAGTCTTGATGTGACTGAAAAGAACTGACACTTTCGCTTTGTGTTGTCATAGACTCAGTATTGTGTTAAACTGTGGCATGTGGTTGCAATGCAGAAGAAGCACAGTATGAGCCTGCTATTAGACACCATTCTGTCATGTCTGCTTTTCTGACTCTGACACATGATGAAAAAATGAATAGTCCTTTTTAGAGAGTACAAAGCTGTAAAATGGCATGTAAACAATATCCAATATCTTGTGTTATGACCGTTATAGGTGCTTTCAGCAGTGGGCACTCTGACTGGTCTACAGCTATGATGCTCTGACCCAGTTGTCTAGCCATCACAATATGGCCATTCTGAAAGTCACACAGATCCTTAGGTTTGCCCATGCTTCCTGCTTCCAATTACATCAACTTTGAGAACTAGACACAATGACAAAGCCTTCGCGCTATCATCCAGAGATCGCTAGTTCGAAACCGGGTGATGCTATAGCTGCCCGTAGCCGGGAGCTCAGAGGGCAAGATTGGCCGTGCTCTCAGGGAGGGAGGAGCAGCATACGTTGTCCCCCCATGTCAATCAGCGCGACACTGTCCAATCACGGGTGTCTGTGAGCTCATGTATACAAGAGCACTCTCCTCCAAGCGCATTACACCTCTCCTGAAAGTTGCATGGGCAGCAGCTCGAAAAAGAGGCGGCGGCTTGTGTCACGTGTATCGGAGGAAGAACGCGATGTCTTCGCCCTCCCTAACTGGCAGCTCATCGTGTGACAAGGGGGGAACGCACTGACGGGTGGGAATTGGAGACGACTAAATTAGGGAGAAAAATCGGGGAAAAATCCAAAAAATAATTAAAAAAAAATAAAAATAAAATAACTGTTCACTTGCTGCCTAATATAATACATAATACATTCCACCCCTTGACAGATGCTATTATAATAAGATGACCCTCAAAGACAAAGTAAGCATTAAAAATCTAAACCAAATCAAAATTTAATGTGACCTCTTTTGCCTTTACAATGCCATCAGTTCTCTTATTTGCTCTGTTATGCAGTTTTGTAAGCTGTTTAGCTGGTAGATTGTTTCTGTAATCTTGAGGAACATGCATTTACATTTAAATTTATATTTACAGCATTTAGCAGATGCCCTTATCTAGAATGATTTATAGAAGGCCTTTGTATTCTCCATCAAAAACTCTTCCTCGCACTATTACAATTACCTGAGGGTCTAAGAATAGTACCAAAGTAAAACCCTGTTAGACAGCAACAAAAAGGCAAGGCAAGCAACAAAAAGGCAAGGTTTCTTTTAATCAATGCAAATTTATGCACTTGGTGAAGCGTTAGGTTTTCTGTCCTCGTGTGATGACAGGCACTGGCTCTGGCTGTTCGGACTGCCAGAGGAAATTCATTCCACCACCTGGGTGCCAGGACAGAGAAGAGTCATGATGAATGTCTTCCTTGTATGTTGAGGGATGGTGAGTCAAATTTAGCCATGCTTCAGGCTTAAAGGGAATGTGGTACAGAGGTTTAATCAGTGCCTTCAGATAGGTAGGGGCTGGTCCATTTTTGGCTTTTAAAGCAAGCATCTGTCTTTTGAATCTGGTGCAAGCAGCTACATGAACGCAGTGGAGGGTATTCAGCATTGGAGTAGTGTGGGGGAACTTAGAGAGACTGAAAACAAACCATGCCGCTGTATTGTGGATCAGCTGGATGGCATGCAAGGGAAACCTTTCAGGAAGTGAATTGCAGGAGGCAAATCCTGAGCTAAAACAGGGACTGAACAAGCACTTTGAGTGGCATCCATGGTGAGAACTGACCAGATCCTACTGAGGTAAAAAAAAAAGTGTGTCTTGCATGACCAAATCAGGTTAACAATATGAAAAAAACCTTACACAGTTCAGACTGGCTTCGGCTGTCGCTATGAAGGTAGACATATCACAACAATAAAAAAAGTGTTTATTAAATCACTCATTTAGAGGTAGATGCATTGGGTATGATGAATGGATTTGTTTAATCAGTGTGTAGCCTTGATGAATATATAACCTCAATTCCATTGAAGTTGGGACGTTGTGTAAAACATAAATTGAAAACAGAATACGATGATTTGCAAATTCCTTTTCAACCCATATTCAATTAAATACACTACAAAAACAAGATATTTAATGTTCAAATGGATAAACTTTATTGTTTTTTGCAAATATTCACAAATTTTGAATTTGATGCCTGCAATATGTTCCAAAACAGTTGGGACAGGGGCGTGTTTACCACTGTGTTACATCACCTTTCCTTTTAACAACTCTCAATGAGCGTTTGGGAACTGAGGACACTAATTGTTGAAGCTTTGTAGATGGGATTCTTTCCCATTCTTACTTGATGTACAACTTGGGTTGCTCAACAGTCCAGGGTCTCCTTTGTTGGATTTTATACTTCATAATGCGCCACACATTTTCACTATTTTACTACGAAGCCACGCTGTTGTAACACGTGCAGAATGTGGCTTGGCATTGACCTTGCTGAAATAAGCAGGGACGTCCCTGAAAAAGACATTGCTTGGTTGGCAGCATATGTTGCTCCAAAACCTGTATGTACCTTTCAGCATTAATGGTTCCTTCACAGATGTGCAAGTTACCCATGCCATTGGCACAAACACACCCCCATACCATCAGAGATGCTGCTTTTGAACTTTGTGCTGATAACAATCCGGACAGCCCTTTTCCTCTTTAGCCCGGAGGACAAGATGTCCATGATTTCCAAAAACAATTTGAAATGTGGACTCGTCAGACCACAGCACACTTTTCCACTTTGCATCAGTCCATCTCAGATGAGCTTGGGCTTATTATTATTACAGAACTTATTTGTTATATAACAATCACATATTGAGAAATATTAGATGAGCTCCACTTTATTCAAGATAGCGTCACTTTTTATGATAACCTTTTGCAGTGAATTATCAGAAGTGAAAGGTCAGGCTGATCTTTAGCCTTTGCCCAGTACAAAAGCTGTTTGAAGCTCCTCTCTATTTGTTTAACACTAAAAGTTTACTAACTAACTAAATACTAAAAATGAAAAGTAATACTTCAACAGAATCTCTATCCTGTGCATCTATAGTAAGAACTATCATTTTAGCACATTGTACTATCATGAGAAAAACCAACACAGTAAAGCAGCTCACTCACAACTCACTAAGTGCAGGTTTTGTATTCTGTCAATAAACTTGTATACCAGTAACCTAAGGTAATGCAAATCCACAATTTACTCATACTCTTATTATGAGACTTATTATGAGTCTGTCTTACCAACACTGGAGCAATGCATAAAAAATGATTCCATTTCTGCCTGCTCATGCACAGATACCACAAACTTTTAGGGAAGGTCTGAATGTTTGTGGTATCTGTGCATGAGCATGCAGAAATTGACTGTGCTGGGTAAGCATTGCCACAAATTCTTCCTGTTGAAAAAGTAGTCCTGTTTTTGAAAGGATGAATTATAGAGATTTAGAGCTTGATTTGCAAATATCTTGTGTTCTCCAAAAAAAAGGGAAAATGCATAAACCATAACTGCCTGACCCAAAAACTTCCCTTATACCTCCATTATGCCTTATGTGTTTTCTGTTCTTTACTCAGTGCAGAAAAATATGTCAAAATGATTGTCTGGTAATCACTCATAGACTACAGATACACTGCAGTAAACAGAGATTTCTTTGCTGGAGTATAAAAATGTCTGAATACTCCTTTAATTCACACCCTATTTAAGAGTGAGGACTATTTGTCCTCTCTCTTAAATTCTCCTGCTTGGCTTCAGTGGCTCGTTTTTTTCATGTATGATCTCAGCTTTACTCCACTAGAGACTTCCTTTGTGAATTTCTCAGTAGCCACATTTGAGTGTGCTCATACATTTTCTCTCACAATAAGGATGGTGATTACATTCTAACCCTTACAGTACTTCCTCACAGCACTTTTGTGCAGCACTTTAATTGGGAGACAGTCCGAAGGTTCTGTTGTGTGAAGAGCAGCTGGTAATTGTTTCATATGGTTACTCTGACCCTTGAGTGCACCACTGTATAGTGTAATGTTGAAACAGCTGTGACAGTATGTTGTGTATTTTATTCCCTTTTCAGGGCTTAATGAAGAAATTTATTCGCTGCTCAACTCGTGTCACTGTAGGAACAATCAAGAAGTTCTTGAGTCTAAAGTTAAAGCTTCCAAGTTCTTATGAGGTAATGTGTGTGTGTGTGTGTGTGTGTGTTTGTCTGTGTGTATGTGTGTATGCCAAGCTATAGTCATTACATTCTACAGTCATATCCATAAATATTTGAACATTGACTAAGATATTGTTGTTATAACTGTCCACCACAGTATATCGGAGTTAAAATTAAAGTGTTTACATCCAAATTGGAAGAATAGAACCCCCCCCCATTTGTCCCCCATAACCCCATCCTCCCTTTCTTGACAGATGGCTGCTCAGCTGTTCCCTAGCCAGGTGTGTTATTTTCTGTGTTATTTGCTCATTATTTCACTTAGAGGTATGAGCAGAAAACTCTATCATCTCTCAGTGTTAACTCTCAATATGGAGTCCAAAGAGCTGTCACTGCCAACGATGCAAGTCATCACTAGAAAAAAAATCTCAACAAGCCCATCAACATTAGGTGTGGCCACATCAACTAGTTGGTGCATCAACTAGTTGGTGCATTTTAAAAAATGTTTACATTTTTTAAATCTAAAAGAAAGAATGCACTGGTGAACTCAGGAACACCAGAAGGTCCATGGAAAACAACTGTCATGGATGGCAGAAGAATTCTTCCCCTGGTGAAGAAAAGCCTCTTCACAACAGTGGATGAGATGAAGAACACCCTCCAGTAAGTAGACAGGTCTGTGTCAAAGACCTTGAGTAAGAGGAACCTTGGCTAGAGCAAATACAGAGGCTTTACAACAAGATATGATCCACTGGCGAGTCTCCAGAAATAGGAAGACCAGATTAGAATTTGCCAAAAAATCTTTAAAAGCCTGTATGTATCTGGAACAACATTAACAGATGATCATGATCACACAAATATCAGTTTGTACCAGAATGATAAGATTTGTATGCAGAAGGGACTGATCTGCTTATGATCCAATGCAAGCTGCTTCACTGGGGAAGTATGGTGGATGGAAGTAGTGTTTTGGTCAAAGTAGACTTTTTAAGCTGAAGTAGTGCAATGTTCTGCAAATGGCCAAGTCAGTCACCTGACCTGAATCCAAATGAGCATCTATTTTACATACTGAAGGCAAACCTGAAAGCAAAACATGCCAAAAGCAAGCAGGAACTGCACAGAGCTGCAGCAGAGATCAGGCAAAACTTCAGTAGGGAACAAACATGCAACTGGTGATCCTTGTGGGTTCCAACCAAGTATTAATAATTGTGATGTATTTATCATTATGCTTGTTTGTCCCTTAATGCATATTCATTATTTAATTTACTTAACTCCAATGTGCTGTGGTTGACGGCTAAAATATCAAAACATCTTCGGTGTCCAAATATTAATGGACTTGAATGGTGTGAAACAATAGTTGTCTGCTGAATAAAGCTGGGCTTACACTGACATTTGGCTCAGATCACTGCTTAACTCATGGATGATGTCCAATTACAATTACAAAGCCTTTGTGGTAGCTTGGTCAAACACTTTAATCTGGCATCATTTACCCTTTCACACTGTGGGACAAATGCTACCTGATTTACAAGTGATTCATACATCATTTATTCACAAGTTAAAAAGTTGAATTGCACAGTGTAAACCCAGTTTGAGTGCAGGATATAACATCATTCAGCTTACTAAACTAACACACAGTAGAATATAACATCTTAGCTGAAGTCCAGAAGTTCCTCACACTGTGGTAATGTGTCATTCTCTGCAGCTAGATGTCCTATGCAATGGAGAGATTATGGGAAAAGATCACACCATGGAGTTCATATACATGACAAGGTGGAGGCTTCGAGGTGAAAATGTAAGATGTTTTTTTTTTGCAGTTTGCAGAAAACAATGATGACATGATCCACCTTGTGCATGGCTATTTACATGTTTGTGCACACCATGCTTTAGAAGGAAGCCTTTGTATGCAGTAGGTATGCACAAGTTCAGCCATAAGCTTACTAGTAAATATACTACTTACTAGGAAAAATGTTACAGCTGCAAGCGCATCCAGTGAGTGAGTGCTTGAAACACATTGTGTTTGTGTTTGTGTTTGTGAGTGTGTGTGTGTGTGTGTGTGTGTGTGAGAGAGAGAGAGAGATAGAAAGCAAGAGAGAGAGAGTGAGAAAGAGAGTTCATGCCTTTAAAAATGGCTTTTTTAAAACATGCACTAAATAAGAAAACATTATCTCTTTGATATATTAAGCGTGTTGAATCAAAATGTGAAAAAAAAGTTACAGCAACAAGCAGGGCCAGTGTGCACAGCTGCAGCTCAGCTGGTCATGTCCTCAAAGTGCATCGAAATTAGTTAAATCCTAGTAATGTGGACTCTGTTTTTTCACAATCCAGCTAAAAACTCAAAAAAACAGTACAGACCTACAAACCTCCTTTACCAGAAAAGTTGGGACACTTTATAAAATTATAAAAGTACAAAGAAAACAGTTTCAGTATTTTCACTGACAAGCCTAATTGTATTCTGTGAATATAAAAAAAAACACAATAGAATGTGACACCTACAAGACACTCAAAAAAAGTTGGGACAGAGGCAAAATAAGACTGAAAAGGTTATACAAGTAACACTGGAAGGTTCCGCAATTAGCACTTTAACTGGTAACAGGTGAGGTCATCACGACTGAGTATAAAAGGAGCATGCCAAAGGCTTAGTCTTTACAAGTGAGTATGGGTCATGATTCACCACTTTGTGCCAAACTTCATGAGAGAATTGTCAGTCAGTTCAAATACAATGTTTCTTTTTGCAAGACTGCAAAGGATTTAGGTCTTTCATCATCTACAGTTCATAATTTCATGAAAAGCTTCAGAGAGTCAGAGGACATCTTGGTACGTAAAGGCCAAGGGTGGAAACCGCTGCTGAATATGTGTGACCATCGAGCCCTCAGGCAGTATTGGCTTCTAAGCTCAAAAACCTCTAGTGCAATTTAGACTGCATTCATAATTCTTTGGAGGAAGCCTCTACATAATTATTTAATTTAATAATTCTATGGATAATCTCTTGAGAAAGTGTCACATAATATCTTTGGGTTAGCGATAGTTAAATCAAAACCACTGGTACTGGAGCCTATGCAAAATACATAAAAATACCACCTATGCACGTCATTGGTTGCATCCGCCAGTGCATATATAAAGCGATAGACATCTATGGAAGGTTCTAGAGCTGTTTCTACTGTGAGAATGGCAAGTTATCACAATTCTGTGATTTTCAACGCGGTTTAATAGTTGAAGCTTGGGACATGGGTCATAGCATTTCATAGGTAGAACAAAAGTTTGGATTTTTACGTATGAGCATTTCAAGTGTGTACCGTGACTTTAATAATTCTGGCAAAATCTTGAACTTACAATAGCAATAAAATCCAGTTTGGCTATAAAAAGACTCGCAGTGAACATGACCAGCATCGGCTGTCAAAAAGCGTTTCACGTGATAGATGGAATTCAATACTGGGGGCTCAACAAACATCAGTGTGAGGACTGTGCAATGATCCCTCCAAGATCCTGTGGGAGACCAGTATACCAGTATTTCTGGTACTTCAATGTAGTCTCTGTGGCCCTGCCCACCAACTTTCAACCAATCAGGACTAGGAGGCAGTTCTGTTTCACAGTTACCTACATTTTGAAAAGATCAGCCAAAATCATTGATGCTGACAAAATGAACTCCAGTACAATAAAATTCCTAAAAATATTGTTTTGGTTGGTGTATTAAAAAAAAAAAAGTTGGTGTATTAAAAGTGTAAAAAAGGCTGCCCTTTTTTAGATTCCTGTATATTGTTTTAAAGATTCCTGTATATATTTTTTATAATCTCTTTTATATACTCTTGAATTAAAGATGAAAAATTTAAAGTAAAAGTATTTTATTGTTTATATTAAAATATTTGTGACGTGCTTGGTGATTCTGGTAGTAGTTCGTTAATTGTGTGCTAATGTGATGATTTCTACAGTGCCTTGCGAAAGTATTTGGCCCCCTTGAACTTTTCAACCTTTTGCTACATTTCAGGCTTCAAACATAAAGATATAAATTGTAAATTTTTTGTGAAGAATCAACAACAAGTGGGACACAATCGTAAAGTAGAATGAAATTTATTGGATATTTTAAACTTAAAAAAACTGAAAAGCGGGGCGTGCAATATTATTCGGCCCCTTTACTTTCAGTGCAGCAAACTCACTCCAGAAGTTCAGTGAGGATCTCTGAA
>JAOVVG010000054.1:15747855-15761741 GCA_028566375.1 Leptodoras nelsoni | reverse complement strand
TGGGTCCTTTCTGTGTGGAGTCTGCATGTCCTCCCCGTGTCCGTGTGGGTTTACTCCGGGTACTCCGATTTCCTCCCTGTCTAGGGTTGTTCCCAACTTGCGCCCTATGCTGCCGGCTAGGCACCGGCTCCCCCATGACCCTGAAAAGGAATAAGCGGCCAAGAAAATTAATGAATATTATATTATATTATGATGTAAAACATCTCACATAAATTAATAAGTGCCAAATTAATAAGATATTAAACATTAGCTCCTTTTTAAAAAAGAAAACAAACATCATCATTAAAAATCTTTCCCAGTTGAACTTACAAAATAATTATAAACACGTGAATTATTACTTTAGATTATTACATTTTTACTTTATAACCACTGTTACTACTGTGTATGAGATGAATAAGTAATCATTTATCTGACATGTAAATTTTCTTTTTAATTCTGAGGTAAATGTTGTGAGGATATAATCACCGAGGTCACTGTTGCTTTGTTGTCTCACAGGAGGAAGAGTGAAGACATGGAAAAGAAGATGGTTCATTCTCACTGATAACTGCTTGTATTACTTTGAATACACAACAGTAAGTAAAGCTACAGATATGGTGAGGAATACAGACAGCAATAGAAGACAAAAACAGGAGTAACGGAATTATTAAAGAGGTCTCAATAGTGCGGCGGTTCTTGGTTTTCAGATCAAATAGTTCTCATGTTTCAGCTGATTTATAAATCAATAGATGGCGTAGGACCACAGTACATGATATAGCATTACTTATATTTTTATGGATGGGGGATGGGGAAGTATTTAATCTGGTAAATATATGAGTTTGAAGTCTGAAGTAAAAATGACAATTTTCATTTTTATACAGTTTTTTTTTATTAATATAATGGTTAAAAATATTTTTGCTAGGTGAACAGATTATATTAATTTATCCTGATTTAACTGATGATTTATTTGTGCAGCACCTAAGTGGACTTTCATTTGTGTATGAAATATGCTGTACAAATGAACTCAGTGGCCTTCACAGCAAATTTAGTGCAGCTGTATCATGATATCATGATGATAGTGCAAAATAAAAGTTTAAATCCCACTAACATAGAAGAGATGAGCTGGCAATCCTAAAGCAGTCACCCCCGGCTGTGAGTTCTCATCAGCGACAGGAAATTTTTCTTCCAGCATTGTGAGTCAGATTTGGCTCCCAAGCAAACAATAGCCGCTACGTGCACGGTCACTTTCTTCGCTTCGCTGTCTTAATCTCTGTCCCTCATAAACATGCTGCAGTATAAAGCCTTAAATGTGCTTATACGTGTTTAAATATTTCCAGGACAAAGAGCCACGAGGGATCATTCCACTGGAGAACCTCAGCATAAGAGAGGTGGACGAACCGAGAAAGCCAGTAAGCACTGCTATTAGCGATCCTGTTACGAAGCGAAATGATTGCAGAACGACATTTTAAAATGTGACGCTTTGATTCTGTCACCTTTTAGAACTGCTTCGAGCTCTATAACCCAAGTCATAAAGGTCAAGTGATCAAGGCGTGTAAAACAGAGGCAGACGGCAGGGTCGTAGAGGGGAACCATGTGGTGTACAGAATATCAGCCCCTACTCCTGAAGAGAAGGAGGAGTGGATTAAATCCATCAGGTATGACTCTTGACCTAGCCTCTAACAAGTGGGTGTTTTCAGTATATACAGTATATATCTCTCTTTCACACACACACACACTCCTATACACAGAGTCAGAATTTCTAGTAACTTAATACTTTCTCATCCCAGTAACTATAAGACCGTAGCTCAGCGCCAGAGGTACTGATGTACACGATCACTAACCCAACATCATGGCACATGACAGACAAAAGCTCTATGATAGTGGCTTTTCCAGTGGATAAAACAGCACTGATAAGGCAGCAGAGAGCTAAGCTAAAAGCTACACCCAGTTCAGTCTCTCTTTTCCTGTGGGAACTAAAATGGCTCCTTTATGACAAAAAGGACTTCTGGCAAGAAGACTGAATCAAAGCTTAACAGACATACACATTACAGTTCCCTATATGCAGCATTTCTGAATCTGCCTGTGAGCACTAAGGTCTCTATAAGTTAGTATAGTGTGTGTGTGACTGTGTCCACTGTGCTTGCAGACTGTTTGTACAGTAAGTGCTGTATCAGCAAATCCTGTGCAACTGCTGGGAACCCTGGGCCATTTTCACTCTTTAACCCTGCACTGCCAATAAGGAGAAAGTATATTCGTCTAGTGTCTGGTATATGTGTGTAGTGGCTAGTAATAGTGTCTACTATTCGTCTAGTGATATAAACAACCGTCCTATTATGGCTAGTTTATACTCCATCAGTGAGGTTTCCATGGGAACGGTTGGTAACATGGACAAAACAGACTTTTGTGAATTTACTAGTTACAATTGCAGTTTTTTACTATATAGTACACAGTTATAGAAGGGATTATATCTTGTTGCACTATCCGGTGTCACCCAAATCAGGACGGGTTTCCTTTCGAGTCTGGCTCCTCTCAAGGTTAACATCTCAGGGAGTTTTTACTTGCCACCGTCGCCGCTGGCTCGCTCATTAGGGATAAAATTCATTTATAAAATGAATGTCAAAGTCTAGATTTTATGTCTCTGTAAAGCTGCTTTAGGACAATGTCCATTGTTAAAATTGCTTCATAAATAAAAAATACATAAAATAGACAGTTTCATATTCATTAGTCTGTTTTATGGTTTGCAGGGCCAGCATAAGCAGGGACCCTTTCTACGAGATGCTGGCGAGCAGAAAGCGGCGAGTCGCTGCTAAGAAGTGACAGCAGGATGACCTTTGCTGGAATGCTGATCTCTAATAAAGAGTGCATTATCCCATCATCTACAGGAGAGCGTATTAAATCACTCCAGAACATGGAGGAGGTTATCTGCAAGACACAGAGACCTACAATCTAAGCTTCAGAAACTCTCGGCAATAAAACACTTCATGGTTGGTGCATACTTTGATGTGGTAATCTGCAGAAAAGATGCAGCATTGGTCCTTTTTTCGCCAGGAAAATGGATAAAATGGAAAGTTGCTTGTGGTGCAGCTCTTGAACATACATTTTTTTAAGGATAGCTGTGATTGTGACACGGCCCCTCCTCTCCTGTGGACACCAACATAAGCCCTTAAGGATTAAGGATCAGCAGCAGAATGAAACACACCGACACTGCTGAGGCAAACCAGTAGCACACTGCCCTCTACTGTTCAACTGTAGCAATTACCACACATTCTTACCAAGACATATTTGGACTCTCACGTTATTATTTCCTTATTGACACCTATTTACCTCAGAACAGAGCCGCTGAAAGCAGTGCAAACTGGTCTAAATAAAATTTTGGGACCAACATTTTCTGCCATTTCCTCTAAACAGGGGGCCTTTCAGTAAATTAATTATTATATTATTTAAAATTATTTTATGGTCACAGATGTTCAAAATCAGCAGGACTGATTATGTAGTTTTGGAATACTACTATACTTTGTTTTTCTGCTTTAAGTCATATAAGCAAGTGAAGGATTCTTCTGTTGTCTGTGATGCCTTAAATGTTTTTAGTGAAATTTGGTCTTTGGTTACAGGATTTTATCATAATAAACTATTTATTTTACCCCCACTGTCCCAGGACCAGTTATATCTGGCTTCCCCCTATATATAGTCCAGATTCCCCACAGCCCAACAAAGGGGATGAAAAAATGTATACACTGAGTGTCTTTCTGAGAAGCCTTCAGGTATGCTGAGTTATGAGCATTTCCATAATCCATTGGTGAAGGTCCATGAGGTAGCTCTTACAAATCATCTGAGGGCAAAGTCTCAGTGGGGCTCAGCAATTGCAAAAAATAAATAAAATAAAAAGAAAATAATAATAATGAAAAGAAAAAAAAAATGGGGGGGGGGGTGTCTACTGTGAAAACTAAAAAAATCAGTAAGTGATAAATAAAATAGAAAAAAGAATAATTTACAAAAACAACACTGAATTAACAAAGACAGGCAAATGTTTTTTTTTTTTTTAGTTTTTTTTATCCAAAAGGTGAGAATAGACCTCACTGTACAAAGCCAAACACTCAACCCATCATCACACACATCCATTCATCCCCAAACAAAAATCTGTAAACATACTGAGAAAATATTACAATTGTAGACATTAAGGCCTATTCCCTCTCAATTAATATAGAATATACAACGTAGAATTTTTCAACATGCTACAGTAAAATGTAAGATTTAAATATAACCATTTTCACTTATTTTTGTCAAAAAAGGGGGAAATATTTTAGAACATGGCCTACATTATGCTGAGTGGTTTTTCTAAAAGAAGTGTTTATACTGAACTCCTGATACAGGATTGCAAAAGAATAACTGATAGTACAGTTGAACTTAAAATTCACAGTATTTGAACATGAAAACAAAGATTAAAAACCTACACACAAAATAATCCACAGCCATACATGATATAATGCAATGTACATTTTTCCTATGTGAAGAAAATTGTAAAAGAGGGTATAATGCCATTAGATGGATCCTGGAGATTGCCAGTCTCGAGTTTAGGAGAAATGACAAATAAACATGTGGAAAGTAGGCAGAAAATGTCAAGTGTGTCCAGGTTGACTGTGGTGTAAGTGCACACAAAGCACTAAAAGAATCTGTTCCGTTGAGTTTTTAAACAGAAACGTGATAACGGTGACATCATAGCTTGCAGCCAAGAGACAGTCTTTCCACTTTTATGCAGCATTTTAGTTCACTTTTTTCATTCCTCCCAGGTATGTGTCCTTAAAGGGAGAATGTGTGTCATCTTCACAAGTGAGAAAGTCCTGAGTCTATGTCTGAGCAGCAATTTCGATGTTAAAGCTCCAGGCTTCTTCTTCCGGTTTAAGTGTATATATTAATTTTTTTTTTTACATTTTTCACTGAGTTTTTCTTCAAAGTTCAGCTGTACAGCATGGTAAAAAAATTCTTAAACCCTAAAAAAAAATTAAAGCATTTTTGCTGCAAAAAATACAGTATGTCTTTATTGAATAAAGCACCTTTACACTTTTAACAAAATTCAGGTTTCTTTTAGCTTTTCCTTGTCCTCAAAGATCCTTTGGGAAAGAGAGATAACAAGTACCATAAGTATGAATTATATCTACATATAACTAAATACATCTTAGTTTATTTTTCAGATAATCCTAAATACTCATATTACTACTATCAATATCTCACCTTAGGTCTGAGGCAGGTCTCCAGATTTTGCGGTTTTCTGTGAAAAAAACAACAAATAAAAAACCAGAGTTCTGCTTTAATCTGGTTGTCTTGCGTCGTGAGTAAAAGCAGCTCAAGAACACTACATGAATTGCCCAAGAACTACATGCTCCATACAAACAACATGCACTTACATCTGCATGGGACTGGGTCTGTCTCTCCAGTTTCTCCTCCACATAAGAATATCTTCTCACTGCTGTTATCCATTTCTTTATGACAGAATCCTTGGACATATCCATTGTACTGGTTTACGGCACCATCTGCAACACAGACACAGCACAATTTAGGAAACTGTCCTAAACACTTGTTTTAGGAAAAATGACATCAAACCAAATGGTCTTACTTCATAAAATCATGTTGCATACCTGATTGACCATTGAGTTGGCGATGGTCCTCGGTGCACAACTGCTTGGTATGGTGAGGAGAACCATCTCGGTCAGAGCTGCGCTGGTGTTTATGTCTCTTCCTCACCTCGCCATTTCTCCTGTTCCAATCATGCTTGTCTGAGCTGAGGGTGGACTGCTTCGCTCTGCGAGGTCTGTCCTCCGCCTCGTGCCTCCTCTTCTTTTTCTTCTTCTTTTTGTGTCGGCAGGAGATGCTGTCCCGGTTCTTATCAGACACATCCCTTTCTGAACTCCTGCAGAATGTAAGCGATGTTAGTTAAAAGTAATTACTACAGGGACACTTCTGTGTCGCAAATCAGACAACGGGGGAAAAAGACGTTTGCTTACCTGTGCTTGTTTTTATTTTTCTTCTTTGATTTTTTGTATTTCTTGACACTGCGGTCCTCGGACGTGCTGTGTTCGCTTGACAAACTGAGTTTTCTGGGATCGTGCCGGGACGAGGGGCTGGTGGAACGTGGAGAGGAGGGCTTTGCTCTATTGCTGCTCTGCTCTCCATTGTAGTGCCATCCATCACGACTGTTTTCGTGTCCACGGTGCCAGGCCGGCTCTCTATAATAGTGGCTTGAAGAGCGGTGCGAGTTCTGGTATCTCCTGTCCCGCTCCAAATCCCGTGACCGTTCATCTCGACCTCTATTGTAGTAGTGGTCTCGGCGATGGTACGCATATCTGTCCCAGTACCGATCTACCTCTTTATCTCTGTGGCGACTACAGGAGCGCTCCTTATGTGGATAATACTCTCTCTCTGGCCGATGGCCATGTCCATACCATTCTCTACTCCTGTTCTTGGGCTCTCTGTAGTTACGATGGCTCTCCTTGTCTCTGTCTCTGTCCTTTGTGGCAGTAGAAACATGCGGCTGTTTTAAATCTCCGTCATGCTCTTGATGCTCAGGTGGTCTTTTTCCTTCCCAAGTGCTGGGTTTGCTTGTCTGACACATTTTCATGTCTTCTTTGTCATTCTTGCCATTGACAGTCTCTGGCTCCATCTTGCTTCTGTTTGGTGATGTAGGTTCATCACTTGCCTGATGGGTGAGACTGTGATTGCTCAAAGTTGACTCAGCCGTGGCCTTCACTTGGCTTGATGCCTCTGTTAAGGCTGTCTGCATTACTTCTGCTGGCTTAGCCAGTGCCTGTGTGTCTTCACTCGGTGCTGGGTGCGAGACATGCTGAGTGTGAGGGTCAGTGAGTGGTTTAGCCATTTCCGTGGAGGGTGATGAGGAGGGGAGGCCCTCTGACTTTGAACTGTACAGACAAAAATAAAAATAGTAAGATTTCCGAGTATAGCATGCAGCAAGATAAAGTGATTAGGAAAATTTACTTACATTGACACATTCTGGGAGCCCAAACTGTTAGTGTCACTTATGGAAGATTCAGAAGTTGGACTGTCTGATGCCTAAAAAAAACACCAACCAAAGGATATTAACAGACATTTTAATGTAGCAAATGTTTTAGGTAACTAGAGAAATACTAACATCAGTAAAAGGTAAAAAGAAAAAAAAACCACAAAAAAAATTGTTTTCATCCATCCAACCATCCATTATCTTAACCGCTTATTCCGATTCAGGGTCACGGGAGAGCCGGTGCCTAGCCGGCAGCTTAGTGCGCAAGGCAGGAACAACCCTAGACAGAGCGCCAATCCATTGTTTTCATTAGAATGGCAAAATATCACTGAGAAGAAGCCCAAGAAAGTGAGCGAGTTTCATACCTTGTCAGAATGTTTGAAGCCGTTGACTTTGTGATGGCCATTCAGGGACCCATGTCCCGACCCATTTGCACCCGTGTGAGATTCTGAGAAGCTGCTAGGTCCGTTTGTCTCAGGTGAGAGTGAGCTTGAACTATGAGAATGGGGGCTGTGCATGCCACCATTCCCACTGTCTGCCTTGGCAACACCAGAAGGCTTAGCAGTACCATTTTCCAAGACTCTCTTGTCATGGTCAGAGTCCTCAGATGATTCCTCATCATAGGGAACCAGGAATGTAGCACTGCGGTACGAGGATGTGCCGTTGACCTGCTTGGACCGCTGGAATTTTGAGGTAGAGGATGAGGACTGTGGATAAGAATAACTGGCTGATGATGATGAGCTGCTGGAGGTTGATGGGGTCCGGTTACCCCGCGCCATCTTTCCGTAGCCAACGACAAAGCTCATCTTGGGCCTCTTCTGTGGCTCTGGGATGCTCGTGGGGTGGACGGGTTGATGAGAAGCAGAGGATGACGTGGAGGAGTATGACAGATTGGGGGCGGATTTATTCACGCCACCGACGTCACTGCTGCTGGGCTTTGAGCCACTGTGATACTCTTTTGAGGAGCCATTGCCATTGACATACGCGTTATTCTGCAAATAAGCAACATAAGCAAATAAGCAAAAAGGCTACCCAAGGTGGATCTGATGGATGTGACAGGTGGGGTTTTCTTAATAAAAATCCCAATTAAAAGTCAATAAAAAGTTCTTTGATCATGCTGTGGCTATACCTTTGCCATATGAGGAGGGAGCTGTGGACCAATTACTGATGAGGAGGTATAAGAATGCCCGTTTATCTTGGATGTTGCAACTGGCCGGGGGGATGAGTGGCCTGGAGTAAAACCCATCTGGTTCGAATCTCCATTTTTCAGATCTGCAGACCTAAAAATAAATCAGAGGTTTTTTTTTTTTAACAACTTCAGACTACAACTTAATTAAAAAGTATTTATATTTCTAACTAAGCATTAATAAGTACAACAGACAACAAACCCTTGCTTGATGTAGAACAGCAGGTATGCTTGTTGGTTCAGCACAGATCGTATGTCAGTGGGTGTCACTGAAGAATCATTCATCTGATACCACTGGCCATTACTTGCCTGAAACAAAGCATCAGCACCACATTAGTCCATCCATCAGCACCATCAGATTATTCATAAAGGCTGAGAGCTGAACGTGTGCAGCACGTCTCACCTTTACATAGCAGTAGTAGTGTCCGGCATAACAGCTGAAGCCCGAGTGCACCAGCACAGCGTACAGCCCGTAAATCTGCGGCTCTCCGTGAGACTGAGACATGTAGGGCCGCAAGTCAAGATACTCAGAATATCTCACATCCTGTGCAGAGAAAGATTTTTAAAATATATTTCTTTGTACATTACAATGACATGTCGAGCCATATTAAAATATGTACTGGAAATACTTACCTTGGAGATTTTGCCTCCGTTGAAGTTGGCAAAGCGCTTCAGACAGATGGTGAGCACATTGGAGTTGCGGTGAATGCTTAATCTTTTCGAGGCTTGAACCATTTCCTTACAACTACAGGTAGAACAGAATAGATAACAGAGTTTACACTTCATGCAGCAGTAACTTATTCTTGTATCTGTGGGCTCAGATGTGACACGTGACACACCTGCTGCACTTGTACGCATTCTCCCAATCCAACTGTTCAGCCTTAACAAACTGCTCAAGAGCCTTGGTAATAGTTGGGGCATTCTGCAAGACAGCACAAGTAAACACCACTTTAGTGGCACGAGCTACATCTTTTATGCTATATGGGGCAGCTCCCTTCTACAAAATAAGGTCTATAGCAGTAGTAAACATTCAATAAGACTAGCATTGTTTTTTTCCAACAGTAAATGCTACCTTGATGTCCAGTGCAATATCCAAATAAGGATCAAATGTGTCTGATACCGCTTTGCAGTTCATACACTTCACTGTGGAAACAGAGATAATCCAGTTACTCACTCTATCTGCTTAACCATATTTACAAACAGCACGACTAATAAAAATGCATACGACATAAATGTTCAAATCTAGCAGTTGTCCATGTTGCATTAAAAAAAAGGCAGGAGATAAACTGGAGATAAAACATGTGAGTGCATAATTGCAAACTCACCTCTGGATCTCAAATATCCTCCAAATATATGATGGATCAGAGTAGTGGCCTGCGTGTGCCTGTCCAATCTGATCAAATGAAAATGTCACAATCAGAGATTATGGAAATTCAGTTGGGGGTCAACAATACTCAACCATAATCAAACAGCTTTACCTAAACAAAACAAACAGGTGGAAGTGGATTTACATTTTTAAATTATATCTATGTTATTACTGTATGTCACCCCCTAAATTTGTCAGGCTGCAGCCCAGAGAGTCAGCAGTATACCAGGTGCCCAAAAGGTCAACACATGTGCAAGCACTAATACTAAACATTGCACCAGGCTGATTTGATTATATTTTAAGCAAGACTCACTTATTGTTAGGTAGGCAGGACTTTTGCATAGCGTCCACTGTGTACCGCAAGAACTCATGGGCATCCTCTTGATTCCCACACCGGAAATGCTTTGCAATCCCTAAATCATACAAACGGAAACACGTTTAAGAATGCTTCAAGACAAACATTAACAGTATATTATTATTTCCATTCACCAGGAGGTGTGTACTCACGTTTTAGTTCATGCAACACGCCAAGGGGCTTGATGGCATTCCCCGAATTAGCAAACACCTGGATGATGTGATTCTGCATCGTACACAGCATACAAAATCCGGGCTCGTGACCTTTGAGGGAAACCACAGCAACAATTAGAATCGTAGAACAACAAACACATGAGAAATAGATGCAGCAGGACGTGATGACCCACATGTTTTGGAATGCTCTCTGGACAGCATGTAGTTGGCAAGAGGTGCAGTGTATGAAAGACACTGAAGAGCCGAATTCAGAAAGCATGTGTTGCCAAGGTTCTGGAGACCTGCTCCAATGCGATGGACTTGGGTCCATTTCAAGCTGAGACGTTCTGATGGAAACAGGATCTTCTGGGGCAGAGTAATGCCATCACTACAACTCATGACCACTGCAGGACAAAGCAGACAAATCAGGATTTATGAGCTTTCCTTGCACATAAGACACATAACTGGATAAGCTTGTAACAAGAAGTAAAGTGTGAAAGTACTCGCCTTGTTCGTTGGGCCTCTCAGCAGGAAGTGCTGTGGTGCCTCCGTACACAGCAACTTCGAGGCTGGGGGCCACACAGGTAGCCATGGTCCTGGAAAGCTCAGCTGTAGAAGAGTCCTCACTCCAGCTGGAGCTGCCGTCGTCCACACCTCCGGAGGAGACAGGAGCCAGGGAGCCGGAGTGCTTGCACTGCGCTGACTCAAAGTCAGATTTCTCTGAAGCTTTGTCAACTATAGTCATCGTTCATTTCTGTAAAAAGGACATACATATTATATAGCGTACATTCACTTTTCATAGAACTGAAAGGTTTACACTAAATTATTTTTTTCTCTGCCCATGCAATACATTAAAAATCGTGAGGTAACACGGCAGTAAAGTCATCACATCAATACAAAATATAATGAAACTCCAGGAAGGTAAAATAAACAAGCATTGATAAGTATTTAGCTAATAGTGTAATATCTTACGGATGTCATGCAGGGTTGCATTTTAACAGCTGGAGGCAGAAAAGCTGGTCTGGTACTAGTCATTCCTAAAGGAAGACGGGCGTTATTGAAGATTTACCCAACTATATGACATGTTAACCGCGGATTTGTTTCCTGAATCGGGGGTGTGCTCGTGTTTCGGGAGAGCGCTGATGCAGTGTACCCTGCTCCGCTCCCGGGGCACCACGTGATTAGCAGGAAACGCAGGCGGAATGTCGACATTAGCAAAACCTTGAACTTTAAACATGCAACGCTGTTGTAGATTACAAAAAAACCACAGAGGATGCACTGGAGACATTCCTGAATGTACATAATGTGTAATGAATGGCTGGTTTGTGACCTATGGAAGTGCTTGGCTATATGACAGTATCCGAGCAGGCTAGCATTAGCCATGATTATGAACCTGCGCCGTTCTGTCACGGCCTCAGACTGTAACGAGGCCACAGCGCAGCACTGCACAGCACAGCACACGGTTATCTACATTTTGGATTTGCCGACTAGCTAACTGACAGCTAACTGGCGTTTTAACATGAGGACGCAGTGCAGTGGTGGAGCCGCGCAGTGCAAGAAGCGAAACGCCTCCGATTACAGCCCGGCGGCTCCAGGAGGCTAAGCTAGCTCCGGCTTTCCTGAACGGCCCAGGCCTCGTGTTGAAAACAGCTCCGAATCATCCGTAATCACCCCCACATTTTGTATTCTTGACGAAAAACCAAAGAAAAAGGCAAATGCGTGATAAACTGCGCCACGTGCTTCTCGGCGCGCGCGTTTGCACCGGAATCCGGTGTGCTGTGAACGCCATGGTGACGGCGAAACAAAAAACGTGTTACACAATCCCGGGCGCGTATTACTGTACTATTGTAGGACCCAGCTTGACATCGGTACTGCTGTACTACACAGGGGGTCATAAACAGTACGCCATCTGGTGGCCTCGGATTCCTGCCGCCGTGTTCAGGACGGTATTATGCCGCCCTGGACGTGTGGAACAGCGCGGCTGAACACGAGACAACTGCCCCTGCGCCTGGCTGCCACAAACCCCAGCCAGCGACAGCAACTACACATGCAAATGTAGGGTCAAAAAGCGGCGCTTATATCAGCGCATCGTTTTTGAACGTGTGCGCGGGGAAGCTGGTGGACTTCAGAATAGGAGGGGCACGAGATTTAAAATTCGCCGGTGCGCTTTAGCCCAGAAACATTAGCCTAGCTAGCGTACTCCGCACCGACATCAAAAACTCACCGCACCAATCGGCCCTTACTGTCCTCCCGCAGGCACGTTAGAGTTACACGGTGCCTATAGTGGTCCCCATAACGATCATGTATAATATTAAAATCAAATACTGAACATACCTGTGATTTTATTAATAATTATCTAGTTGTGTTCGTCCATTATAATATCCATAGAGCGTCCGGCGGTGAACAATGACGTAGTTTCCCCACTGCTACATCCGGGTAACAGGCAGCAGGTTTTAACCAACCAGCACCGGGCCTGCGGTCTGCGCCTGGCAGCACGAGCCTCCAAAATGTCCGACACTGTGTTGTACTATAGACCAGATCATTGTTTCGTTGTCTAAAGTGAAACGGAACGCTTTTGTGATAAAGGTATTTAAATGAGTTAACGCGTTATTCCTTCAGTGCCTGTTCGGATGCCAGTAACAGTGGGTAGATCACACGGATAATTACATTTGCATGTGTTTACATAAACTGAGAAAGCGGTTGTGTCCTTCACTTATCTAGGCTGTGTTTTTTTTAACAATGGCCTCATCAAGTTTTAATCAAGTTTATCATAGGACACCCGAAGTGCAGTGCTCTTCTTGGGATACACAGCTGATACACTGATACATCAACTGAGTACCCCTGCCCCCTGGGTTTTACTCTAAACACTTAAAATAACATTAAAGCCTACAGTTTAGGTTATTCAACTATTAAAACAAATATTAATTGTTTTAATAAGTATTAATTTATAGACAAAGTAAAATTATTAAAATTATACAGTTTCTCTTTTATACCAGCCTCTCCTGACATTCCTCACTGCTGTAGGTAACAGCTGTAGACTATGGGATGATTTTATCATAAACATTAATAAAGACACTCGCATAAGCACACAATACCTGTAGCTAAACGTTTCCGGTTACTGCTTACCACATTGTCCTCTTTTAACACATCAGACCATGACTCAATGGCTTGAACTGATTTAGTGAGACCAAAATCTAATTCTGAATAAATATGTGAAATAAATAAGTTATTGCATTAAAATGAGTTTCATAATAATAATATCAATAAATATATATTTTTTCTAAGTCAATCATTTAAAATCACAATCTGAGGGCAAGGGGACAAAAAACATTTGAGTTCACATAACATCTGTGAGGGTTTATTTACTTTTATTGTATTTATTTAACACTGCACACTCAGTGAAACAGTTTATACAAAAAGGCACTGAGTAGTAATCAATGATATGTAATAAATTGCAATCAATTATACTGAAAGCAAAAAATGGAGAGAGAGACAGAGTGAGAAACAGTGTGAGAGACTGGGAGGTAAAGAGAGGTAGAGAGAGACACACACACAGGGAGGTAGAGAGAGAGACTTAACATTCTTTTATTATGATATAGTCATCCTTAGTACTAAAATATGGCAATAATATGACAAGAAAGTATAAAAATAGCTATATACAATACAATACATAGATAAATAAGTTTGAGAATAAAAAGGAGGTGAACAGACAGAGAAGAGAAAAGGCAGGAAGAAAAAAAAATGACGGTGAGAGAGGGACAGAAGGAGAGACACAGAGTGAGAGAACCTCCTGCACATAGGTTTAAATGTAGTGTGTAAATGTGGTGTGTGTATACGTACGT